>BCLG01000815.1:0-20635 GCA_001602295.1 Zoysia matrella
TCAAGCTGTAGATGAGAGAAACTTGACATTATTAGAACTCATTCATTCCGTTATTTGTGAGACGAATGGTGTGTTGACAAAAGGAGGAAAAAGATACTTTATTAGCTTAATTGATGATGCGACTAGATAGTATAATATGTTTCTTCTAAAAACTAAATATAAGGTGTTAGAATATATTAAGACTTATAAAGCTAAGGTGAAAAATCAACTAGAAAGGAAAATAAAATGAGTTAGGTTTGATCGTAGTGGGGAACACTTTTCTAATGAGTTTAAACTTTTTTTGTCTGGAGAATAAAATAATTCATAAATGAACACCTCTATATTCATCTCAATCTAATGGGATTGTCAAAAGAAAGAACTAAATGTTAATGAACTTGGTAAATACCATGTTGGAAATGTCTCGTATGTCTAAGGCATGGGGGGAGGCCATTTTGATAGCATGTCACGTTATAAACAAAGTTCCTGCTAAGAACAGTGAAGTTACTCTGTATGATGGATGGAATGGAGGGAAACCCTTAATTAATTGCGTACTTGTATTTAAAACAGTTGATTGCATCTTTTTAGGATATGCATACCATAGCACGATATATATGTTCTTAGTAATAAAATCTGAAATGTCAGATATTTACTTGATTCACTTTTGGAGTCTCACGATGTCACTTTCTTCGAAAATATTTTTCTATTGAAAGATGCATATTCTCCATATAGTTCATCATTTGATTTGACTCCTGAACCCATACCTGTTATTGAGTCATTTGAGCACCCGCATAAAAATGAGAGGGATGACAGTGAAGAAGCTCTTCGAAGGAGAAAGAGATAGAGGATTGCAAAATCTTTTGATGATAAGTTCACTGTTGTAAGCTTTATGACCTTTGAAGTATTGTAAGCGCCAAAGGTATAAATGTTTTGGTGATTGAGTGAGAACCATGAACTAATTTGTTGGATACAGGTTTAACATATGCTTACCTCAAAAATCTACAATTTGGCTTACTCGAGAATGATCGACGACTCATATGATGATTATACTCTTGATGGAGCATCGCGGTTGAAGGTGGATCAAGGCTAAGGATGAACTAGAGCCAAGTGCGGCCTAGATATAGGCTTTGAATCCATACGTAAACTAGTACAATTTAGAGGGGTTGAGTCATTTCTCTTTGGTCACATGAGTGTTAGGGAGTTTTGGATGCTCTAGGAGTTCCCAATGGCACTAAAGTGACAAAGGACAAGATGAGTAAGCAAGAGAAGGAAGTTAGAAACAAGATGGAAGTGAAGAATTCAAGTTTTAGCTTCGGATAGGTCACCGGACAGTCCTGTGATATCACCAAATAGTCTCCTAACTGTAAGTTTCAGCATTTTCAAAGAAGTGAAATCGGTTGTTTCAGTGGATAAAATGGTCACCGAATGGTCCAGTGAGGTGATCGGACATTACAGTGACTGGAGGAAATGGAATTCTAGAGAGGAGTTTTTGGTTTGAAAAAGTGGAAGAAATAGTTACCGTACAGTCCGGTGAGGTCATTGGACAGTCTAATGACTATGAAGGGTGCAGGTTCTAGAGAAGGTTGCAAGCGATTGTATCATTGAAGGAGTTAGTCACCAGACAGTCCTGTGAGGTCACTGGACAGTCTGGTGACTAGAAGAAAATGGAGTCTGGAGAGAATGTTCTTAGAGCCCAAGACGAAGGTGATCATCGGACAGTTTGGTGGTCAGAGTCACTAAATAAGTCGGTGATTGAAAAAAGCAGACAGCTTTTTGACAACAGCTATAAACGGCTATTATAAAGTTGGTAGCTTATATATAGCTATGTGCCAACCCAAGAGAAGATGTCCAACGGCTAGAAGAATTGAAGAAACATCTTGTGAGAGCCAAGGGCCACTAAGAAGAGCACAAGTGGAAGGTTGGAAGATCTTTAGTGCTAAAGGGAGAGTAACTAGAGCATCCACACATTCCAGAGCTTGTGAGGCTAGAGAGGAGTGACAAGGCTTGTTACCCTTGGTCTATGGCAGCCTTGACCCATTAGGAGTCGATGATTGAGCTTTCGTGGTGTTTGTGAAAGTTGTCACAAGTTTATGCGCGGTTTCGGGTCCTCCACTTAAAAGAGACACCAAGAGTGAACGTCCGATGGAGGCTTGCTTTTGCGAGTGGGAATTATTCTCTATAGCCAAGATCGCTGGTGACTTTACTCCGAAAGTGAAGCGTGCCCTAGAGAGTACTATTTCGGGAAGTGGTCCCACGAGGAGTAGGGGTGTCACACCCCAAATTTTCTAATTTGGGGATGTGAACCTTTTCAATTATAAAAAGTAAAAAATTTAATTATTTAGATGATTTTATCTATTTATTTAATTATTTTTGAATTTTAAATGTATTCAAAATTTCCTTGAAAATAAAGGCTTAATTGTTTTGTTTAATAATTAACTTGCTTTAATAAAATGATTTTTATTTATTTTAAAAAGCAAGTTTATTTATAAAAAATGAAGAGGTGTTTTCCCTAAATTTGATTTTTGAAAATATGTCTTTAAAACATGATTTTATTGTGAACTTTAATTTTTAATTGGAAACTTTGAAATGACGTAAAACGAATCTATCTCAAATTATTTTACTGTTTTGAAAACAATCTAGTAAATTGATTTTTTTTTGTATTTAAAAGGTGGTTTATTGGATTTGAAAAATGGATGTTTTCTAAAGATTTAGATTTCCAAAAAGATGTATTGGAAATGTGGTTTTTATTGTGAAATTTGTTTTTATTTAAAAAGGTTTCAAATAATGCATGAAATGAATTTATCTCAAATACTTTCAAACCAACTTTTCAATTTTTTATAATAAATAATTGGATAACATAAATTACAATCAAAGAGGGAAAAAATAATAAAGGAAATAAACAAAAGGAAAGAAGAGATGTTTTACCAAAATTTGGATTCTAGAAAAAAAAACATGTATTAAAATATGATTTTATTTGTAATGGTTCAAATAAAGTAAAATGCATTTATCCCAAACTATATTAAACAAATTCTCTCATTTCGAAGTTTTGAAATAATCTGACAAGGAATCAATTAATAAACAAATTAAAGGAAATAAAAAAAAGAAACAACACTGCCGCCGGCCCTTTTCCCCTCTCTCTCTCGGCCCAACCCGCTAGCCAGCCTCATTTGTTTTCCCTTTCGGCCCAGCAGGCCCAGCACCACCCACTCCTTCCTCTTTCTCTCATTGACGCGCGGGCCTGTCCGTCATCCTCAAGCTCCAGCCGCCACAGCCAACCCCAACCGCCCCAGCCGAGATTTCGGCGCGCACCGCCACCAAACCGCTCCCATTCTCCGCGGGATTCCTCCTTAAAACCACGCCCCACGATCCCCCGACTTGGCCGCCCTGTTTTCCCCTACAAAAACCGTGCAGCTCGCCCTCTCTCTCCTCCCCAAAATCTAAACCCTAGCCGCCCGTCGCGCCGCCCCTCAGAGCCGTCCCGGCCACCATCGACCTCATGCCGACCTTGCCTGCGTCGCACCGCCCCTTCCTGACCGGATCCCATCGAGCGCCGCTGCCTGAAGAAGCCACTTGACCACGCTGAAGTCTCGGAACCGCGCCTCACCGTCGAGCCCCCACATTCGGCCGCCACCGACTCCAGCAAACCCCAAGGTGAGAACCCCCACCTCCTCCTCTTCGATTTGAGCCACTCACAGCTAAGAACCAACCACCGGAGTCCCGAGGCCGAGCTCGCCGGAGCTTGGGCGGCCATGGCGCCGCTAGCCGCCGGCGCTGGCCGGCCGGCCACTGCTTACCCCCGCCAGGAGCCCCTCGACCGTCAGATCCATGTTGCACGACCACGATTAAATCGCGCTTCCCTTTAGATCTATTTAAACTAAAACCGTTAGATCCAGATCCGAGCGCCCAGATTCAGCCACGTCCACCATATAATCCGATTTATCCATTTCATGATCAAAGGCCCAGATTAATCCGTGGTATTCACATATATAAAAATAAACCCAAAATCTTTTACTGTATCAGCATGAGGCCACACTGACATCAGCATATACATTTAATTAAAATTAATTATAAAATTAGGTTAATTAAATTTGGAATAATCGGTTAATTAGTAAATATTATAATAAAATATGTTATAATATTATTAATCTAGAAAATAATTATTATAATTATTTAATACCTAATTTAATTATAATTAGATATAATAGTTATCTAATAATAATTAATTATGGCACTTTTATTGAAAAACCCCTATACTTTTATTTAATCACAAAACAGTCCCTGCCTTGTGACAAATTACACTTTAGCCCTGAATTTTTTATGTAATTAATTTTTTAGCCCTTAATTAATTCTAGAAATTTCAATTAGATCCTCAAAACTTTATTTTAATTACAGATTAGCCTTATAAATAGCAATAATAAGGATGATACTTATTATAAATTATAAAATATCATAATAATAATACTATTAGTAGCAATAATAATTATTAAGTAAACAGTAAAATAATATGGTAATATTATTATTCTACTACTACTAATAATAAATATTTTACATAATGATATTAACATTGTTAGTGATGATATAATAACACTATTATTAATGATAACCAAAATAATATTAATAGTATAATATAACCATAATATTATTTATATTGTTGATAATAACATTAAAAATACCATAATAATAATAATGATAATGATGATGATAATGATGGTAATAATAATTGTAATACTAGTATCTTTACAATTAAGCCCTTATAAATTTAGCAAATTATAAATAATTCATGACAATTAATAAATTTCATTTTTAAATCATATAGTTTTATAAATTAATATATTCTACTGTTTTATTTTAATATAATTTGTATTTAAGTCCTCAAAAATTAATTTTAATTGCAGATTAGTCCTTGAACCTTCTAAACGCCATAACTTCTAAACCGTAACTCCGATTTTAAGTGAATTTTATACCAAAACCATCCTAACGAAATAACCTATGCATTCACGACATTATCCTATTGATTCTCTTCTATTGTATGCATGTTTGTGATTGAGTCGTGTTTCTTTGTTTGTCGTGCCTGCGCACTTAGATGAATCAACTTTGGATCTGCAGTACAGGGACTTCAAGAATCAGAACTTCAATATTATTGAGCAGCAGTACTACGACAAAGGCAAGTGTCTTTGACCATTTTGTGCCTACTTTACAAAACCTTTATCTTTTAGATTGCATGCTTGTATTAAATTGAATGCGCACCCACTGTTAGGAATTCACCTAGTTTTATTTATTATGCCTTGTTGCTCTAGTTTACCTTTTTGTTGGGTAGATTACATGTTTAGCTTGCTATCGTCGAGATGGGTGATATTAAATGAATTTATTATCATACTTGCTTCACGAGAATTAATAGGTTAATTAATAGCAATTTAAAGATTAGTGATTTGAAAGATATGGTTGGTGTAGGGCTGTATGCGAGGTTATCGGCACTGTCCCTTGGTATATTATCTTTCTAAATCTAAGGACTGGTTCGTGGAGCGACCACCCATATGTTACCGTACAACCACGAGCCAAGAATGGGCGTGGCCTGACGTAGCAAGTGGTGGAAACCAGTTCTGTACGTGCTAACTAGTGGAGCGGAAAAAGTGAGTTACGCTGGAAACCACCTAGAGAGAGATGTGTGGAGAAGGGAGGGTTACTCAAGGGAACGATCTGGCATAAGAGGGGGCATTTCTATGGTTACGGTTAGTGCCTTATAGGTGAAATCTCAGTGGGCACGTACAAACTGTAGGAAGCCATAAAAAAGTTTTGAAGTTAGCCCTCACACCAAAGAAAGTATGCGAGTGCACAACTGGCACAGGCATAATGAAGATTTTTTAGTCCACCTAGAAACAAGGGATGAAATCACTTCTCATGGAGAATTATGTACAACCTCTGTAGAGTTAAAATTGTCATGACAGCCGTGCTTACAGTCACGAGCATTGTATGGATCCTCACATGATTAGTGGGATTAGATATGGTTTGGTGGATCACAGTGAAGATTGTGATTCGTGCTTATGTTGGTGCTAGAGCTGAGTAAGCTGTAGGCATGTTGGTTTATAGGTGCGATGTCTTTCACTTAGTAAATAGGTGCTTAATAGGAAATATGTCTCTATTGTGTGCTTTTATACAAAACAACCCTATATTGCTTTCTCCTTGGTTATTGCCACATGTCATCTTTTTTCATACTTGCTGAGTACATCTCGTACTCAACTTTGCCTTTAAAAATGCTACTCAGTTGAAAGAAAAGTTTGAGAGGACATTGAAGACGCAGGAGCTGAAGTCTAGGCGTGTTGTCTCTCCGGTCGACTACCTGCGTAAGCTATACTACGCTTGGTTTATTTTTTTGCTGCATTCGGTAATTGCTTTTCCTCTTTTATCGTAACATTGTTCTGTTTTGCCATTAATAAAGTCACTTTATCTGTGAAACTTGATTCCTGAGCACACATAAAGGGTCACTTGGTTTTGGCCTTAAAACCGGGTGTGACAAGGGGAAAACGCCATTCTTCTGAGACATCAAGGAAAAAATCTTGAGCCTTCCTTCTCTCTTTACTATTTATCATTTAACTTTCGCTCTTTTATTCATGAAAATGTTATTACTCATGGTGGCTCTCATGCTAGTGTGTCTTGTTTGATTGCTTTCATATCTTAACTAGCATGTCTAGGAGTTGCTTGTTGCCTTGCTCTCTAGCTAGTTTACCTTGTTAGCCTCATGATCTTTGAAGTCCTCTAAAAGGTATAAATTAATTTTGATGATTGAATGGACATCATAGGTAACGGTTGTGATTGTACGTACCACCCCACTAATTCTATATCAACATAGTGGGCTTCCTCGGTGGATGATAAGGACGATCCTAGAAGAGGAGTTTGTGAGCATTGAAGGACCAAGGCTAAGGACTAGCTAGAGAGTACATAGAAACGTCGGTACTATTAAAGGGGGTAAGGCAATTTGTCTCCTGTCATACAAGTGTTAGAGGGTGTGAATGCTCGTTAGATCCTCAAAAAGCACTGAAGATGGCAGAGGAAGCAAAGATGAAGACCGAAGATCAAATTCAGTCGAAGAAGCAGTCACCGAACAGTCCGGTGAGCTAGGACTTCAGAGTCTAGATAGAGGTGCTATCTGGAGTTGCTGCAGAGAAAACAACTGACAGTCCAGTGTGACAGTCATCGAACTGTTCGGTGAGGTCGAAGCCGAAGTTCAGGGAAGATGTCTCTGTGAATCCAAAAGTGCAAGTCACCAGACAGTTTGGTGAAGGTATGCACCAAACAGTCCGGTGTCCTATGAAATGGATTCCAAAGAGGGTGTTTTTTTGGCCCAGGAGGATGAAGGGTCATCGGACACTCTGGTGTTCTAGTCACCGGACAATCCGGTGATTGCATAAAGCAGTCAGCTTTATGACATCACATCTAAACGGTTGTTTCTGGGCTTAGAGCCTATATAAACCGTGGAGGGGGACTTTTCCAGTGCACCTGCAGTCTAAGAAGCTCGAGGAAACTTGTGAGGCCAAGGAACACCACCAAGAGAACACATTCAAAGATTTGAGATCTTTGGTGCTAGTAGGAGAGTGATATGGAGCATTCATACACTTCTATAGCTTGTAGGGCTTGAGAGGATTGATCTTTCTCTATTACTCTTGGTGTCGGTAGTCTAGACCGGATAGGAGTCGGTGATCGAGCTTCCGAGGAGATTGTGAAAGACATCGCCAAGTTTGTATGCGGTTCCGAGTTCCTCGCTCGAAAGAGACACTAAGAGGGAGCGCCCAAGACTTGGAGGCTTGCTCTAGTGTTTGGGTATTGTGTGCGACAGCTGAGCCATCGGTGACTTCACTCCGAGAGTAAAGCATACCCTTATGAGCATCATTCCAAAAATGATGGGAGGAACCAAGACTCCGACGAGAGTGGTTCTACGAGGATTAGAGGAAGACGCCTACCTTCCGAGACCTCGATAAAAATCACTGAGAACTCTCAATCTCACTCTCTTTACTTAGCGCATTTACTTACCGTTGAGTAGTGTGATAGGTTGTTCTTTGATTCCTCTTGGTGACTATGATGCTAGTGCTTGCTTGTTGTTATTATTTTTCCACTAGTATTGTTAGGGGTCTTGGCCTAATAGAATTGCATAGGTTTGCTTCCTTTGTGATCGTGTCTTATAGTTTAATTTCATAGCGAAAATTAGTGTTATAAATCCACCGATTCAACCCCTCCTTCTCGGTGTCCTTGATCCTTAAATACATTCTTTGCTATCTTATCTAGCTAGCTCCTAGCCCAATCCTTGGTTTATCTCTTTAGACTAGGATGTTGTTCTTGTTTATCCTTAGCCTAGTTCTTGTGTTCTTTGTAGATTGCCTCTAGCATATTAGGTTATTCTTTGAGTGTTATCTTTTTACTAGTTTGCTAGTAATTGAGTGCTAGCTCCCTAGTTGGAGTGTGTGGCAGAAAAGTAAGAATTAGTGAGTGCTCGATTCAACCCCTCTTCTCGGTCACTTGATCCTTACAACTGTATACCCTGTGGATGATACTTTCACAACCATCTCAAAGGCATATACATCGACTAATGCAGAATACTGAAAGGATGCAGGCTCCATCATTGCCAGTGGGACATGAGATGTGATAGATCGACCACTTGAAGGTGGTACATGGGATGTGGTACCATTGAAAAGTATAAAGCAAGGCTTGTGGCTAAAGGGCATACTCAGAAAGAAGGTGAGGACTTATTTGATACTTACTCACCCGATGCTATGTTGACTACTATACAGATATTATTATCCTCGGCTGCCTCATATGGTCTTCTTGTGAATGTCGTGACAAGAATGGTGCCATTCAACCACGTTTTCCGAAGCTCTTCGATGAGTTGAAGGAGCGGCACCAGCGTCTCCCTCTCGACAGTTGTGGACTTCGCCCCTCAACTCGAGCTGCTCAGCAGGCTCATCACGAAACGGCGGCAGTCCAGAGGCGGCGTTGTTGATGTAGAACAAATCTTCGTGTCACCCCTTCAAGGACGTCTTGAGGGGGCATCTTGATGTACTCCTTGGCGTGCGTCCCTCGAAGCGCGATTCCGGCGCACCCGACGCTCTGCCTTGCGCCACCTTCCAATTGTGGGGTGACGCGGAAGAAGTATTTCCATAGTGCAAAGTGGGGGGTGATGCCGAGGAACGTGTCGCACAAGGTGATGAAGGCGGCGATTTGAAGCACTCCGTTCGGGTTTAGGTGGTGGAGACAGATGCCGTAGAAGAGAAGGAGCCCGCGGAAGAAGTCGGAGCCGAGCAGCGACAGCCCATGCTCGTGGAAGTCACCGAAGCTCACGACCTCGTGAGCCTTCGACGCCGGCTCCCGTATGCCGCCCGCCGGCCACTAGTTGGCAATCTCCTGTGGGGGGGATCATGTCGGCTTGGACGAACTGGTTGAGCGCCGCTGCGGTGAAGCAAGACTTCTTCCACCCGAAGGCCATGGCAATGACGATGGCGACGACGACGAACTCGAGCGCGAGAGCAAGAAGAAGGTGAAAAGCACGAGGAAGACAAAGAACAACGCAACGAGCGGAATGGATTTCAAAATCCACCCCACACCCCTTTTTATAGGATTGGGGAGGCGAGCGGTTTTTGCCTCCCATGACCGCCGACGGATGATGCGATGGCGCATTTGTTGCGTCATGATGGGCGCTCGAACTCTCAAGCACCCAGGGCTTCCCCCCTCCCCCTGATGGGTGGGCCTGTGCCTCCCCGGCGCCTCTGCTAGCTGAGGTGAGGTCTGCATGCCTGCTTGAGCCTACAAACGCATTTACTGACTGGCTGGCGCCAGTTGGATGGAACACGCACGCGTGAATCGGTGCGTCCTAGGAGTCGCTCGATCGACGCGCTGTGACCGTTGGATCATTCTACGGTTACAATTCCCAGACAACATCTGTCGTCCACGTGGACGCAGCAGAGTCATCCGATCACCGAAGTCATTTCTGGTGCCTTCTAAGTACACCGTGGGTTTGGAGCTCGCACACTCGAGTAGCCGAAAGTCGGCAGCCAAACCATCTGGCCCGACTCCTGCCCATAGCGCCGATCGTGGAACTCGGTCAACCCATTTGACCCAACCTAGCCACGATGCCGATCATGAGGAATAGCTGCCTGACTGGCTCGATCTAGGCATCCCTCTCAAAAAACTCGACCAATAGTGAAAGTTGGTCCTGACCCCTGACGGTCGAGAAATCATTATAATAATTTGCTTCAAGGATTAACCCTCGGCCGACCCTTCAGATCGCTAGAGGCTCAGAGGCTACGCCCTTTGGGTGCCCTTGCGCTCATCCACAGGATTTATTCCCAACGACCAAAGACTAAACCTTCAACCGACCTTTTGATTCGTCTAGGGGCTCAGGGGCTAAGCCCTACAGACACGCTCGCGCACGCTCGTAGAATTTTTTCTTAAAGAAAGAAGCTTAAACCCCCGACGGACCCTTTGGATAGCCAGAGGGCTCGGGGCTACGCCCTACAGGCATGCTCACGTGCCCCTGTAGGATGACAACCAAACAACAGATTCCTGACAAGCATAGAGATTTCTAACCCTGTGCAGGAGACAATAAAGCAACTTTTGTCCCCCCAACGCTAGACAAAGGACGGACAAAGGACACTGACAAGATGATCTAGCGCTAGAGGACACCAAAGAATAAACTTTGAGATGCTCTGGGGCCGCTCGGTTTCATAGGTTCCAAGCCTTGTAACGCTGGCCCGACCTCTATATAAAAGGGTGCCGATTGCTTTAGACGATAAAGTTCAAGTCATCATACACTCCATATGTGTGTTATAGTGTTCTTGCTCGTGCAGAAACTCTACCACCATTGTAACCTCTTTTTCGAGCATATACGATTCACTCTCTCTCTGAACGTAGAGTATTATACCTCCATAGTGGCTCGAATCAGGTTAATCCTTTGAGTCTTGCATAGACTAAGCTACATCGACAGGAAGAGCGCACGAGTCCCTCTTCATATACGTAAATCATACTGTGCCGATGAACGAAACACCGACAGTTACCACATATATGATGTTATATATGGCAGACTAGTTATCATATATGTGGACATATTTATGTATAAAAAGAGGGGGCGAAACGTCGTCTAGAACATACAACCATTCTCACCTTCTCCTCTCATTTGAGTGCTGCACTGCTCTATCTTCCCAAAAACCCTCTCGTTGGTGCCGGGAGAGCAAGTCTCTGTAATTCACATCCTCTCGTGTACCTACACAGGTAAGGGCATATAAGGTTTTTGGTAAGCACAACTGCTTGTTGTTCGTCTGCTTCTCCTTCAACGCCTTCAGACTGCTACCTCTTCGTCGCCGGTCATGTGCTATATCTACAACAACGATCTATTTCACCTACTATTTGCTCAACTATTTGCGCTAACAATCCCACTATAGAAATGACGTGTTTGTCTCTATTTTTGTTATTTATGTGTATTCTGTTGCTGGCATTGAAGAAATCATGATTGCTTCAACAAATCTAAATCGTAGTACTTAGTATGTATGATACACAGTATTTCAGATCTCGCTATAGTTAACATTTTTTGTAATTACTGAAATTAATTTAATCATCACTAAAATGCGATTGTTTTCAACGTAAAAGTCAGAAGCCAACGACCACGTCATATTAAGAACGACGAAGCCTGGTATGCACGGCGACCAAGTACTCCTAATTAGCATGCCGATTGAAATGGTCGTTAGTCATACTACAGATTATTTTCATTGGCTTGCACGTCTCTGAGAAATGAATAATTAAGCTGCAAAGGTCGGCCGATATCTGTTCACATCAGCTATTCCCGGAACATTTGCAGCGACGACGCGGTTACGTACCTGCCACACCTAACGCGAGTTGGGTCTATATATACATATGCACGCTAACCGACCCAAAGCATCCATCGATATCTAGAATTGTACAATCAAAAGCTCCATTAGCTCAGCTCCTCTGCTCTGTCTCGTCCCTTCCAGCAACCAGCAGCGGCCATGGCAAGACTTCTCGCCGTCGTGGCCCTCGTGGCGGCGGCCGTGTTCGGCATGGCGTCCGCGGCGACCTACAACGTCGGCGAGCCGGGCGGCTCGTGGGACCTTAGGACCAACTACGAGAGCTGGGTATCCGGCAAGAGGTTCCACCCCAATGACGTGCTTGGTAAGCACCTCCGTCCGCGCTCGCTGCAGCGGACGTGGATCCGCTGCCCGCTGCTGTTGGGTCGCCGGCAGGCGAGCCTCGGCCCCACGCTGCAGCTATAGGTCCTTAGTTAAATTGATCGACTGCAGGTCGCTAATTCATGGTGATAATTAAATTAACGTGCAGTGTTCAAGTACACGCCCCAGCAGCACGACGTGGTGGAGGTGAACAAGGCGGAGTACGACTCCTGCTCCACCTCCAACTCCCTCGCCACGCACACCAGCGGCAACGACGCCATCACCCTCACGGCCCCCGGCACGCGCTACTTCATCTGCGGCATCACCGGCCACTGCGCCGGCGGCATGAAGCTCAAGATCGACGTCGTGCCCGGCGCCAGCTCCATGGCGCCCGCCGGCGCTCCAGGGGCCTCTCCCCCAGGCTCCTCTCCCGGGACGCCGTCCACTCCGGGTTCTGGCGGATCCTCCGACGCTACCAGGACCACTGCTGTCGGTTTCGGTCTCGCAGCCGCTGTCATGGTCGCCGCCGGCCTCATGGCCTAGATTGTTTCTCCAGTCCTCGTGACCTTTTGATTATACGTCGTCTGCTGATACTTACTCCACTATCATTATTATTTGTGTATTTTTTTGGGAGATATACAGTGCATGTGTCGTATATAGAGTGGGATGGGTAGAGACCAGTTCTTGATGATAGGCACATTTGGTGTAGTACTCTGTTATGTATATTGATGTGAGCTGTGATGATTTTATTTATTACGATCGAGTCTCACATGTGTTCCCACTTTATTTACTTTTCTAAGAACGTGCCGAGGACGCCTCGTGTCATGCTGAAGTGTTTATGAGAATATGACATCCAAGAAAATGTGAAACAATAAAAGCGACCACAACAATAATTTAATTAGCCAGTAGGCTTACGCTCCTGTTTATAAAAAAAAGATAAAGTTCAAATTACTACTCTCAGTTACAGCCAAAGTCTAAATAACCTTCTAAACTATTTTTTGTTCATTTTATCCCAATTTACTTCTTACTACAATTTGTCTTTTTTATTTCGCTAAACGTTTACGAGATGATAGAGCACCTGAAAACACATATTTAAAAAATACATCATAAATTATTTTTACAAGAAAGAATATTTAATAGTAAATTAATTCTTAAGATATAAAACTATATAAAAATAATGATAAAAAGTTTTGATCTTAACATCTATTATGATATACTTACTATCTTGTAAAATATTAGTTTAAAATTAAACTTATATATGGAGAAAAAAAAAGACAAATTGTAGTAGAGATATTGAGTCAAATAGTAAAGTTGTGAGGATAAAATAAAACCAAACAATAATTTAAAGGGTTATTTAGACTTTGCCTATACTTAAGGATAGTAATTTGAACTTTATCTTTAAAAAATACTTGAATTAAAGGGGAAGAAAAATTGATCATGCATGCCCTGGTTGGTGAGTTGTTAGGTGCAGCCCATATGACAGGTCCATTACGACCCAATATACAAGAGAAATTTTTTTATTTACCAAAGATAGACTAATACCTTACAAGTCATAAAAAAATTAAAGCTCCTTATCCGCCATCGGATACGAAAGTAATGCCCCATACCCTTACTATTTGATTGTCACCATTCTTGTGGAATTTTTATAGTCGAAACTGTCTTGTTTTGTCATCAAAATTATTTATTTGGTATGACTATTTCATATTATATAATTGCTAGCTTGTATGAATTGATTTTTTCAAAATTGTATATTTTAAAATCGGAAAGCATAAAATGAACAAGCATAATTTTTTTTATATGGCTTCATCATGACATGGCAGAACATAAAAAATTTTCTTACATGATTTTTCTAGAGATAAATGTATATTTCTCAGCTAAAATTTTAAATATTTGTGATTTAAACTGATAGCAATGGCACACAAGGCATATGGTGGATAAGGAAGCTCTAATTTTTTAATGGTTTGTAAGGCATCAAGCTATTTTTGGATGGTAAATAAAGAATTGCCTCAATATACAATGCGCGTGAGTAGCAAACTAGTCGAGCGAAGGAATCAAAAGTGCAAAACCGAGCAACAATGAAACTGTTTCATGAACAGTTTCCGAAACAAAATAGATTAATTACTGCTAACAGGCAACAGCAAGCATCTCAGAGAAGAGCTCATTTGAATTCCATCCAAAAAGCTACTACGCGCATTTTGAGAGAAAATTACTAGCAAAGGCAACAATATTTAACCAAATACATTCAGAGTATAACAACGAGTTTAGACCACATAACTGCCCAAAACAGAGGTAGCTCACCATACCCAAGCTCCGCTGTCAAAAGAACCCATCAGTGCAAAAGATGTCTATCTCTGTTTCTTGTGTAAGATACGTCACGGATTGTAGTTTATCACGAATCTTTCCTCTATATATCGCATGTCATAAACTGTGATAATTGAATATCCTTAAGAGGATGTTATAATCAAGTTATGATGGTTGTAAGGATTGAGTGACCGAGAAAAAGTTGAATTAGGGCATTAACACTACTAGACTTTTTCTTACTTTTACTAGATTATAGCAAAACTAGCAAACAACTTCTAACAAGAGAGAATAAGTAAGAGCACAACCAAGAAGGAAACAATTAGATTTTAGAAGATAAGGAAAGAACAGATAGGGATGTTCACCTTACTTTAATTTTCGTTGAACCACTTCCGTCGGAGTTGAAAGTGTATCTAGGCCTCCTAGTGAGTTTTGGTGGATGATGACGAACCATTTAAAGAGCTAATAACATTTATTAAGTGCATTGACAGCCGATAAGTTTAAAAAAAAAAAGAATATTGACAAAAAAGAAGACCCTCTAATTTTTTTGGATAAGTCACGAAGCCTTTTCTCATGGAAGAATATTAGTTTTTGTCATTTCTTGAGTTATATGCTGTACTATCAAGAGAAACTTAAATTGAGGTCTTAAAGTGTCAAAAATGCTCAAATCTTGACCTAACCCGAGACTCTTACTGGAGTATCCGACACATTATCGGAGTCTCCGGTAAGGTTTACTGGCTTTACTCAAGAAGGCTCACCGGAGTGTCCGGCAAAGTGCCAGAGTATCTGATCAGTCAGAGTGTGGTCCAACAACTACTTTTTGGAGCCCAAGTATTTATACCCACTCAGCCCCTTTTGAGAGGGCTAGCCACTCACTCTTGAACAACACTCTCTTGAGCTCCAAAAACACTCTCCCACTCTGATAGAAGTTGAGGTGCCCGATCTTTCGGTGATCTGATAACTATCGATTTGGTGGAGTCGACCCTCACGATCCGACTACAAACGAACAGGTCGTGTGCTCTTTAGCAATCACAGAACCAACTCCGAATGATTATTGACCGTGCTAGACAGCAAGATTAACCTGATCACGAAGATCAATTCCTGTAAGTAATCGAAGAACAAGAAAGAACAAGATATGGCAAACCAGAAATCTCTCAGAATGTGAGATTCTCAAAAGTTGTCTAACAGATGGTCATTAGACACAACTAAAGATCAGAAAGTTTGCATAAGAGCAACCCAAGTGTTCCTAGTGGCGATTGGGACCTTTAAATAGGGTGAAGGACGACCAGGGGTGCTGAGGTCATCCTCAAACCCTAGGACACCTCCTAATGGGCTCAACTTTGATACACAGGCCAACGGCCCAAGTTGGGGTGACGCAGTACCTTTTGTATAAAAATGACGATTGACACAGACTCTGATATGGTATAAAGGTGGGGCTGGATCCATTTAAAATTAAACTTCATGAGCTTTTCAGAATGTACTTAAACATCCAAATTGGATTTCATACGAAGTCGTGGCTTCCGTTGCAAGTTTATACTTTTCTGCAGTCCAAATCCACCGTGTGTGAATCTTTCCATTGAAGTCCTTATCAGAAGGTATGATGTCCACATCACACTCTCTTTCAAAGGCTAAGCTTGCAAGATTTGAGTTAGAGATTGTGAGAGAAGTGCTTCCACTCCCATTGAGCATTTGCGGCACCGTCGAGCTTCGATTCGAGTTTGTTACTCTTGTAGCTTTTGCTCTTAGATGGCTAGACGTGCTCGAGAGCTCTCAACTTGTGTGGTGACGCCCCAAGAAGTTTGTTCACCCCTTCTCTTAAGAGATTTGCTAGTGGAGAACACAATCTCACCTTTATGGTTGGTTGAGTGAGAGAAAGGATCGAGTGAGATCCGGTTCTTTGTGAACCTCTCAATGGAGTCGTAGAGTTCCTTCGTGGACACAAACTTCGAAATAAAATCTTGTGTCTCTTTGTGCACTTTTCATTATTACAAGTTCATATTGTTCTTGTTGTTCATATTCATAGATTTGCTTCGATTTACTTGCTCTTTAGTCTCTAGCTTGTTTAGTTGCTTAGATCTACTTTTTATATCATATTCTAGTCTTTTGATTCAAGTGAAATTTGCTTAGAACTCGCTAAAACTTGTTTAGATTTAAATCTCGTCCAAAGTGCCTGTTTGACCGAAGTGTTCGGCAAGTTACCGAACAATCCGGTGATCGGAGTATCCGACACATTACCGGAGACTTCGGTAGTCTGACAGTTTGTTGAGTTTGTTTTTTTAGAAATTATTTTAGGTTACCTATTCACCCCCCCCCTTTAGGCAACTTTCAGAGTATTGGTTCCTCCTGCCATTTTCAAGACGGTGCTTCTAAGGGTATGTTTCACTTCTCGGAGTGAAGTCATCGGCGACCCAGCTGTGGTAAACAATACCCTCGCACTAGAGCAAGTCTCTCTTGGTGCCCCTTTCTAGCGGAGAACCCGAAACCGCTCACAAATTTGATATCGTCTTCCACAAGACTTCAGAAGCTCGGACAACGATGTCTAATTGGTCTAGGTTGTCATAGACTAAAAGTAACAAGCCGAATACACTACTCTCAGCCTCACAAGCTCTAAAAATATATGGATACTCTTTGCTACTCCTCACTAGCACTCAAGATCTTGCTAGATGCTTTTTTGTGCTCTCCTTGGTGATATTTAGCTTTCACAAAAGATCTCCCAACTTCTCTGGTCGCAAGTAACCTCCACAACAGCTCCCTCAACGGTTTATATAGGCGCCAAGCCCTGAAAAGCCAGTTGAGAGCTGTTGCCAAAATGCTAACTGCTTTTTATAATTACCAGACTGTCTTGTGACTAGGATCACCAGACTGTCTGGTGACTCTTGGTCTTTGACTGGTAGAAAACATCTTCTCTAAAATCCATTCTATATGACACCGAACTGTTCAGTGTGTACCTTCACCAGATTGTTCAGTGCGTACCTTCACCGAACTGTCCAGTGACTCTTATTTTGAACTTTCATAGACGCCTCTTCTGGACTCTGTATTCTGGCTCACCAGGCTGACCGGTTATTACTCTATCAGACTGTCCGGTGACTTCTTCACTTCAACTCCAAAGAGCATCTCTCTTTGTATTCTGGCCTCCTGCACTCTCGCAGACTATTCGGTGACTCCCGTGGACTGTCCAGTGACTTTAGTTGATCTGCCTTCAGAAACTGACGTCTCTGGACTTCTGACTCCAAACCTCATCAGACTGTCCGGTGAAACCGTTGGACTGTCCAGTGACTCTTCTATCACGGGAACTTTGACTTCAACAAGATCTTCGATGCGTCCCGCTACAACTCTTGACAACTTTAAGCTTTCATTGATCACTCAAGTGCTCCAAAAAAACCTAGAGCATCTATACTCTTTAATTCTTATAAAACCAAGACGAGTGATTCGACCCCTTTTAATAGTACCAGTTTTTTCTATTGACGCAATGCCTAGAAACTAAGCCATACATGGCTGCTCTAGAACATCGTTAGCTTTGAACAAGCTCCTTCTTTAGAAAGCACGCTGGGGATCCGAGCATCTTTGAAACAACCAACTCGTATAAGTGGAGAATAGTGTTGAATAACCTACATCCAATGAGTTTGTTCATGGTTCTTATTCAATCACTAAAATCATTCATATCTTTGAAGGGCTTTAACGATTATGAAGCTAACAACAGTCAAATAACATACTTCCTCTGTTCTTAAATTAATGTCGTTGTTGATTTCTAACATCAACTTTTACCATTCATTTATTCAAAAAAATTTGATTAATATTATATAGTTTGTTATAATTTACTTTATTATTAAAGTTATTTAAATCATAACTTATATTTTTTTGGACTTGAATTATTTTTTAAATAAGGTGAATGATCAAAGTTGATGTTAGAAGTCAGAGAGTAGATTTTATGGCGCAAATTCTTCATTACGATTCTATTTGAAAAAAAAATGCGATTGTGATGACACAATGCTGACACTACGATAGTTTTTCTGTCAGAAAATCCTGCAACGCCAACTTAGATTACTTTGTCAATTTGTAAACTCCCAAGTGATGGACCACATGTAGGTAGTGTCCAACAAGGCGTGCCGGGCTGGCTTGCTCTTGTTGGGCTCGTGCCTTTTTCAAGGTGGCCCAGTATGACCCAAATAATTGGGTGGTGCCGTGCTAGCCCGTGGGTCTTAGCTAGGTATAAATACGATCTGGCTGTTTTTACATGAGTGCCGGTTCGAAGCTCAAAAAAAATGAACTTTATTCTTCATGAAAAGTTACAGAAAAATAATTATATAATACTTAAATATTAAATTTTAAATATAAATTTGTCAAATTACATTTAACGCTAAATTTAAAAAAAATCCCACGAGTCTACCAGGCCATACCTAATGGGCTACATGAGTCGGATGTTGTGCCTAGTTAGATTGTTTTAAACAGGCCGTGCTTGTGCCATGCCAACGGGCCTACACTTTAGCCCAGACACAACCCATGTAGTGCTTCGAGCTGGTTCAGCCCAACTGTCTATCGTGTTGAACCATGCTCATGCTGGGTCGTCCATTTAGCGGGATCTAATTGGGCAGGTATACATGTAGGCCTAAATATATTTGGGCTCAAACCCATTTGATATTTAGGTTTAGGTCGATTGTTTAGGCCTGGCTCATTTATAACTCTGATTGGAGCTTACTTTTAGGCTTCATAATAGTTTAACATGCTCATTTTGTAGGCCCAAAACTATGACAAACCTAAAAGGAAATCTCCTTATGGTATTTAGGCATCATTTTGGTTTAGCAATCTCATTTTAGGAGGAGTTATTTTTCATGCTAAAGTTACTAAATTTACAGCGTCAAATTTATTGCCGAACTTTTATCGCGGCCAAACAGAACTGCCACACAATGTGAACAAGATTTAGCAGCCATCCAAAAAGACACTAGATTACAGCTTGTGTGGTCAAGGACTTTGAGCGGGAATGCTTAAATTGGCATTACTGCCCAGCTCAGATAGCCTTGGATTTTTGTCCTCGCACACTACCGACAGTGAGTAGTAATAGCACACACGCACACGACACACACCGGAAGCAAGCGCTCGCCGGCCCATTCTCATGTGACCGTTGCCTGCCGCGGCACGACAAGCGCAATGAATTCAAACGCAAACGCAATCACATGAAAAACCACAGGTGAAGCAAACGGACAAGGAAATGGAGTAGAGTCCTGCTATTGTGAGTGTGAGCCAAGCTCCCCAGCCTGGTGCGTGTGCCGTCCCCAACAACCACCACCACCCGTGCCGCGGTACCGTGCCGAGCCGCGCGTCCGTGCCCCGCTTGTCATCAGCCGTGCCCTCCGCTGCTGAAGGCGTCCGTGCTCCGGCACTGATCGGCGGGCCTGGCCTCCAGCGGCCCGCCGATGGTCGGGCACCCGTCGGCGGCGGAGGCGGACGGCAGGTCCATGCAGTTGTACGACAGGCAGAGCGCCGCGGAGTCCGGCAGCGGCATCGGCGGCGCAGGGAACCCCGTCAGGAAGTTGTGCTGCGCGTAGAACGTCGTCATGCGGCCGGCGAACACGCTGTGCGCCACCGCCGGGGGCACCTCCCCCGACATCCGGTTGTTGTTCACGTACAGGCTCCCCGCCGCCGCCAGCGCCTCGGGGACCTGGCCAGAGATGGCGTTGTGGCTCACGTCCACGACGGACCAGGGCGCCGACGCCGCGGGTGGAGCCCGCACGGCGAGCGGGCCCGTGAAGTTGTTCCGGGAGAGGAGCAGCGACGACGCGCTCGGCAGCGCGAACACCTCCGCCGGGATGGAGCCCGAGAAGCCGTTCATGGAGAGGTCGAGGAACGCCAGGTCGGCCGGGCCGGAACCGTCACCGAAGACGCCGTCGAGGGTGCCCTGCATCGAGTTGGCAGCGACGGAGAAGTACCGGAGCGTGGGCGGAAGCGGCGGGAGCGCGCCGGTGATGGCGTTCCGGCTGAGGTCGACGTGGAAGAGCTGGGAGCTCGAGAACTGGGCGGGAATCTCCCCGGAGAGGCCGCCGTTGTTCGCGAGGACGAGCACCTTGAGGCTCGGCGACGACGGCAGCAGCAGGCCGGCGGGGATGGCGCCGTCGAGGCGGTTGTTGCCGAGGTCCAGCGTGTGCAGATCCGGCAGCCCCGCGAGCGAGTCCGGCACGGGGCCGGTGAGCCGGTTGCCGGAC
>BCLG01000815.1:20954-38822 GCA_001602295.1 Zoysia matrella
CCGCGCCGGCCCGAGCAGCAGCAGGAGGAGGCCGAGGATGAGGAGCGGAGGAGGAGGCAGCGCCATGTGCGGCGCCTCGGACCTCGGGGATGAGGACAAGCGGGTTCCGAGGCCGGTGTTGGGAAACGCGGACTCGGGCGACTGAGCAGAGCAAGCAGCCACTGAAAGCGAGCTTCGTGATCCACAGAGATGAGAAGAGTGAAGAAGCGAGGGAAGTGTGCGGTGAGTGATGTGGCGTGACATTGTGGAGCAGCAGGGAGAAGACAAAGCAGCCTGGGACTGAGTGGAGATTTAAGAAGGAATAGAGAAGGCCGTGGGGCGCGCAGCAGCAGCAGAGCACACCTCTTTCCCCGCTCTGCCGCCGCTTTACCCCGCGGTCGGTTGGTGCACCGTGGCCAGGTTCGATAAAAGCCTGATGACCTGGCTGGGACTCCTAGCTGCCTGCGAGGCATCGCTGATGGCCACCCCCGCCATGGATCGCGATGAGAGGAGAGCTGCTGCTGCTCCGCCTCGGAAGCAAATTCTTTTGTCGGAACTGGCGGCGCGTATTCCGCGCGGTACGGCGGCATGAGTATGTCCGAGGAGCGTGTACTGTACCGAGTACTGCTCCAGTATGTATTCTGTCATGATGGTGTGGTGTGGGCGCGGCGGCGAACAGGCCACGGTGCTCGCTGTAATTAGAGATGGCGGATTTGCGTAATTGCTACTCGTAAATCCATCATGGCGCTCTCTGTACGTCCCCTTTTCGGTGGCGTACGATCCGTAGCGTAGGCAGCGGACACCGTGGTCACCAACCTAACCAGTGTGACGGTACACGCGCCTCGCCCGGAGCCCAGACCGTGCGGTTGACAACCCGGCTCCTGGATCCGGTGCCGAGTTTGGGACCATTCTGGTGCACGGTAGTACACCCGATGAATTTCCCACCAGAGTTTCAAATCTGTCTGCTGGGCGCACGTTTAGATGTTCGGGAACACAAAACACGGATTAGATTCACCGCTTTTACCTAAAAGCGGAGTACTCCTGCTCGTACCCGGTCTTTGAGCGGCAGCAGAGCACGCAGGTGCAGTTATCTTTCTGCGAGCATCAAGCGAACTTTTTGAGTCTTGATCAAGCCCGAGCGGTCGTTGGTCGGCGCCATGATGGTTAGTCCAGCTTTTCTGCAAACCGGTGTTCGTTAGTTACTCTACTCCTGGGTCCTCCTCTCTACTGCTCTGCCTGTACAGTAACTGGACAAGGGACATACAGTAGCGTGTTACTACTCCGTATGTATGACTACAAAATTGAACAACCTGACTGCAGATATCACGACCGACCGGGCCGGTCCACCCTCACTGTTCATCCGAGGGGGAACAGGATGCGGTTAAATTTGACTCGCAGGCACGCATGTGCCCCTGGCCCGGGGGCCGGGGTGTGTTATGTACGAGGCGTGCTCTGCTCTGTCCGGGATCATCCTGCCGCTAGCAACCAAACGCGCACGCTGTGATAATTAACCTTGCTTGCTTCACTTCCAGGTAATAGTAGTGATTACGAGCAACAGGATATAATGTGCTGGGGATGTATGCGGACGAGCTACCTGGTTGGCTTCCGGGCATGATGTCAGCTGCAGGTGGTAGTCTGGCCGCTCGATTTGCCGGCCGCGGTGTGACACCCCGCTATGATGGGGTTTGTTCATCTGACACTACTAGGCGCAAAAACTCTGCGACTCCTCGGTCTAACACTCTTTTCGAGACTTAGGAGTACTATCAAGGAAGAACGAGAAGTAGCGATAAATATTTGACCTTTGGATCAGCACATTTTTATACGGAGTACGTAAATTAGTACTCTCTCCGTTTAAAAAAAGTTTTTTTAAAGTTTTTTTTACTACAATTTCGACTAATGCTTTAGATATATTTAATTATATTTAATAATATAAATTATATATATTATGAAAATATTTTTAAGTAGATATATTTTTATCTGATTATGTGAAGTGATTCTCTGAAATGAGCTTAAAAAAATAGTTTTTTTTTATTTTGATAAGTGATTCTTTTTTCTAATTTTAAAAGTTTATCTTAAATAATTAATAAGAATCAGTTTTAGTCACAGAATTACTTCGAAAAATTCAAAGTAAATTAAAAGAATCAGTTGCTAAGAACTCAAAAAAAAAACTTTGAACTGAGAAAAAAAAAATAAAGATAAAAAATACTATCGTAAAAAAAATATATCAAAAAACAAAAACAATTTATAATTTAAAAAACTGGCGAACTCCAGAGCAACTTACAGTATAATTTATGACGAATTGAGTATTTTCAAACGAAAATGTGGTAGTGCCACATGCTACCAACTAAAGCATTAAAGGGGACATCAGGTACCATGGAAAAACACGCAGCGTACTTCCGTGACAGAATCAATACTGCTAAGCACGACGCATTCCTAATAAAGGAAACAGCGATAATTTACTCATTTTTTTTAAACAAACTACCACATGGTACTACTAGCATCTACTCAATCACCAGCCATACTATCGGTGTCGGTGTGGGGGAGTTGCAGTGGACCACCAATTAGGGGTCTAGGCTTGATGACAAGATGAGAAACCATTCAACGAGGACCACCCTTGCCAGTCATAAGGACACCTTGTATTTCATTTCCGCAAACTGTATGCAAATCACACCCCCCCCCCCTTTTTTTTTACCTTTTGGAAATAAAATTGACGATTTGTCTTGAGGTGAAGTAGCTCTTTTTTGTTATCATAAAGATAACAATTTCCGAAAAAGAAAGGAGTATAAAAGTCGGATGGTAGTCAAAGAAGAACAAAAACACACTATCCATAGTGGAAGGAGAAAAAGTAGCAGAAAATCGCCGCAGGCCAGAGGTGACGAGAGAGCATAGGGGTCTGTGAGACACCGCAATGGTTCACAGGAGAATTTCGTAGACATGCTGTACCTGTACGTTGCCCTGCAATGGCTCACGGCTCGGCCACCCCGTTAATCTCCAGAACTGGTCAAACTGCAACCTCTGTAGCCTGTGTTATCTTACGCGTGCTGGTGTCCTATTCATGGAAGTAGTACAGTACAAATCACGTGGAAGTTACCCAAAAAATACAAAGAAATCACCACTAGTACCAAAGTAACAACGTTTGAACTAAATGAATTTCATATAATTCGATTCTCATTGTCGATGCTATTACATTTTTCATATTGTCAAGTCAATCACACATGGATTTCAAAAAAAAAAAAAGTCAATCACACATGCAATCTACTATTAGTATTCGCATCCTAACATCGATTACAGTCCTGAATATTCTTATGTACCGGAAGCTGCTGGCGATTCTTATGTCAATGGTATAACCGTATAAGCCACTAGGGACAGAAAAAACCTGCTGCTAGATTTACAGGCATTGTGCGTCGGCCAAAGATCAGTATTGTCCTCATGACGACAGCAGGTCATTTCCTGGAGCTTGTTGCATAGGGAAGCCAACTCTGATGAAACCACAAAACTGTTGATTCATCACAACAGCCTGGAAGCACAAGCTCTCAAAATCAGACACACCTCACTCACATGTAGTTTAGCTGACATGTTTCTTTGTTATCATTTGTTGACTTCCTCTTTGAACTCCGTTCGAAGCTACTGAGCTAGTCAGTGATTGTGTACAAATTCTGAAAAACTTGCATTGTACCAAATGGCAACAATGAGGCATATACAGCATGAATAATATAGTTCGCAAAGGTGGATCAGTAAGGTGACAGCTACCTGTGTACATGATAAAGAAACTCACTTAAATTTGTTAATGGTTAATTAACAATAAATGATTTATAAGAAAGTGTGCTACAGTTGCTTAACATCAGGCAGTTTGCAGAGCTTCAGGCAGGGAAAAGATCGGTGAGAGTGACTTTATAACTCGACTTCAAATGAGAGTCGGAATATATCCCTTACTACAACAGAATAACCATTAGAGCCCATACCTCAGTTTCGCCAACTTGTTTTTCCAGTTCTGTGAGAACCAAGCATCCAAATTTTGCATGCCAAGCCCCACCATATAAGAATTGCATGTATCAAGAACACTTCATGTGCATGCTAAATTCTCAAAATGCGTGCCAACTTGTACACCTGCAAATGAAGAGCTCTTTTAGAAGGCATGTACTGCACATAGTTAGAATGGACCACTCCCTCCATTTTAGCTCTGAGCATGGGAATTAATGAGAAGTGAAAAAGTCTGGTGCACAAGAAACGAGGACGGATATTTATTAGGAAGAGAGAAAGTGTGGATAAAACAAAGGTGTATTGGGAAGTGAGAATGACAAATATTAGGGAATAAAATTTGAATACTAGAGTTACTTATAACACTGAATGGAGGGAGTAGTATTTTAGTGTACACACCTGAGCGCTTCTACATGGCAATGTTAATTCCATGCAATTGCGACAACCATCAACTCTATAGGACAGTAGAACGTCAGATCTTTGAGCAATACTAAGATATTCAAGTAATAGATCCAAAATGAAATATATAACCAACGAGGTAAATTATTTAAGCCATGCTAATAGAACCTTTTGTCACTGGTCCTCAAATATTGACTGCTTCTGAGCACTCCACATCCACCATATTTTGTTTCATCCGTATTCAAGATGAGCTGCGTAAATATGAAAAATAATATCTCAGAACTAAATGCAAATTTAAATTGCTAAAAAGTTATTTATTAACGAATGCTGCAACTGTCCACCACGTTATTACTACTTCCTAGATGGATGCCGTTTTCAGTGCAGGAACAAGGATTCTTTTTTTTTTTTTTTTTGTTTTTCAGGGTCACATCAAAACTGGTGCCATGAAACTTATCATCAGTTTGATTAGGATATTTTGAAGGAATATTTTTATTAAGATTGGGACCTGCAGTATCTCTTGTGCTAATGTACTCACAGCTGACTTCTATTGTCTGTTTAGGTAGTTAAATACTTAAATTTATAGAAAGCATCAGTAGCCTACTTGATATTCCCCAGCTTCGTCCACACCAACATGATACGATTGGTGGGAGACATCTGGATTGAAATTAAATACAAAAAGAAAAGGCCCTCTTGTGAAAGATATGACCTGCAAGAATGAGTATATCAATAATTAGTATAAAACTTTCATAAATGTCAACTGAGAATTATTGATATAAAATAAAGCACACAAAGAAATTGAGCTTTTGTTTTTTATTTGGGTCCTGTACATTATTTGGTTTCCTTGTTGATGTATTAATATATCTAAAATAGTGATCCCAGACATGGTGCGTCATAAATGAATCTCCTCAGACGCAGTCCAAAGAGTACATCAATTGGTACTAGAGGAGATCCATGGGCTGTTGTCGCCCCCAATTTTCTATTTCGAGATGTGAAGAGTTTTTCAACAACAAAAAGCAATTTCCTGAATAATTTCAAGGATTTTAATATATTTTCGAATTTTAAATATACTTAAATTTTTAAAATTAAAGTTTTAATGTTTCATTTATATTTAACATTATTACTTCATAAAATGATTATATATTTATTTTAAGAAAAGTTTATTTCATTTGAAAAAGGATGTTTGAGTAAATTTAGAAAAGGTTTATTAAATTGTCAAAATGATTTAATTTGTTATTGAAACTTTTTAAATGAACTTTATACATTAGGAAATAATCTAAAAGAAATTATAAACAAAGAAAAGAAGAAAAAAAGAAGAACATCCTTGCCTCTTGGGCCGAAGCCCACCCTACCATCTATCCACCTCCATCTCTTCTATCTCTACGCCAGCCCAACCCAGCCCCTTCGCATGTCGCTAACAAGCGAGCTCGCCCATCAGCCACCACCTTTTGACACCACCACAGTTCGTCTGTTCCAACAGAGCCTCCACCGCCTTCCGAGAAATGGCCTCTGCAATCACTGGCCTTCATGAACAAAGCTCCAAAACGGCTGTCAAACCCACCACACCTCTTCCCTCATAAAAACCTGCCAAATCGCTGCCCCCGACCTCCACACCTTTCCACAGACCAAGGTCAGAACCTAGCGCTGCCCTAGCCGCCAAAGTCAACACCATTGAGCTCGTGCTGAGCTTCACAATGTCGCTATGAGCTCTAGCCGCCGAACGTCGTCCCTGAAGCCGACGAAGATCTCGTCGCCATCCTTGCTGTCAAGCTACCGTCTCTGGCCACCATCAACATTGAGCACACCCACAGTGAGCTTTCCATCGCGCTTCACTTCGCTTTGGTCGAGAACAGACGAGAACCACTGGATTTCGCTCCAATCGCGTTGCCGCCTCTGTCAATGCTGGCCGCCAGTGCAGACTAGGAGTCAACTCGACCGTTAGATCCGAGATAAACGGTCAAGATGAGATCTATCATACCCCTTCGATTTATTAAAATCGGGATCGTTCAATCTGAAATCGATGCCCCAGGTGAATCCACATTTTAAAATTTCTTCATGTACTCACAGCGTCATCATGAAGATGTCATCAAAGTTTTTCTTAAATAAAATTAATCTTTTCCAAAAAAATGACTTCTATATTACAGTCCTTGGAATCTTTTATAATTTATAAATTAAACCCTGCCACATTACAGTTTGCATTTTAGTCCTTGTACTTTTTAGAAATTACTTCAGATCTCTGTTTTAATTTTGGAAATTACAGAAAAGCCTTTAAAACTTTGTTTTAATTACTTTTTAGCCTTGAAACCTGTAAAGTAACATATCTTTTCCATTGTAGCTCCGATGTCAGTGTTTCTTGCGCCAAAACGACCACAGCATCACGCTCTATGCATTCATGACATTCAATTCTGTTTTTGCTCTGCAGTATGCATTGTTTTGATTGTATTGTGTCTACTTGTATGTCGTGCTTATGCGCTTCTTATGCCTAATTTATATAAAAAAACTTTCTTTAGTTATGTACACTTGTGGTCAAATTGAATGTGTACCCATGTGTAGGGTTTTACTAGTTTTCCATATTATTCCGTATCCTCTAGTTTTCTCTTTTCTATGTTGGATAGGGTAATTGCTTAACCAGCTATTGTCTGGATGGGTAGAACATGAAACTTGCTTAATTGTTCCATTTGCCACACAAGGATTAAATGGTTCTTATACTAGCAACATGGAGCTTAGGGATTTGGTTGACTAGTTGGTTTAGAGCTGTGTGAAGGGCACTGGCACTGTTCCTGAGTTTCTTAATCACTCAAATCTAAGAACCGATTTGTGGAGCGACCACCCATGATAACCGGCATGTCCTAGCGTAGTAAATAGTGGAGATTAGTTATATGTGCGCCAATTGGTGCAGCGGTGAAAGTGGAGTACAACTGAATCCGCTTGGAAAGGGATGTGTAGCGAAGGGAGGGTGTTATACGGGTAATCATTTGGCACAAGAGAGGGCCTCTCAGAGAAGGGTGTACTTCCGCCAAATACCTTCCCAAAAGAAAAAAAAAGGTAATAACAATACCTCCTGATGGCTTCAGTGGCCTAGTAATTCTCATCCTGACATTTATTTTGAAACTAAACCGGAGCCAATGATACTAGTGTCAACGACCACCACTGATACTATAATTTCAACTTATAAAATGTTAACAGGCGAAGGACCAAGAGCGATAAGCAAAGCACCAACCAAAAAAATATAATTAAAAAATACAACCCTCAACTGAATATATTCTAATCTGTACAATGAAAATAGCAAACAGAAGAGCTCCTTCTTGACTAGGAATAACGAGCAATTGATTTCAGAAGAAAATCACATGCCCATCATCATAAGATTGCAAAAGATATTTGAAATTACATTAAGTGAAAGATACCCATACCATGCTTCTGTCATCGCAGTGATGAACGTTTGGTGAACCTCTAGAAATTATCCTTTCATTTTCATCTAAGCTCATGACATCCTTGAATAAGAATACTGTTGTTAGTAATAAGTCGATTCATCCGGTAGTATACCAAAATGCCAAAAGTGATAAAAGCATAAACAAAATTAATAATACCTAAATAGAACAGGTAACATAAGAAAAACACAATACAACTTTACATGTCCACTATACAATTAGTGCTACAGGGTAATAAGAATAAAATAAACATAGTTTATTCAGGCAAAGCTAAAATTATGTCAAGTTAGGTGATAGCTTTAGAAGAATATATTCAAATTCTCACAACTTAAAAGTTTTCAAATGCCAACTCCCACAAGTAATAGCCCATAAAGGCACGAACTTTTCGCAATGCACTTGGATTCATCCTTAACCAAATCAGTTCGCCTTGAATTCTCATTTAGACATGTGTTATATAGCTTATCTTTAAACTTTAAATATCCAATGCGTGGTTTGTTATGAATAGCACTTGTATTTATCAGAGGGGCCCTAGATTCCTATATATATAGGTACGGATTATGCAAAAAAAAAAACCTCAAAGTGAGGGGAAATACAAAAGGTACAATAAACCCAAAAATAACACTATCCTCAAACTCATGGCGGATCAGCAACACTGAGTTTGGATATTAAATCTATGTTGAGGTCGAGTATGTGCCTTTGTAAAAAAATCAGCCAAGTGCAACTCTAAAGGCACCTACCGAGAAGCAACAATCCCATACTAAACATGTGTCCGTGTATAAGAAACATCAACACCAATATGCTTAGCGAGCTCATGCTTCGCTGGATCATAAGGAAATACTGAGAGCCCCTATACTGTCAGTCAAAAAGGAGTAGCTACTGAGATTGAAATACTAAAGTCCTCATGAAGCCACCGCAACCAAGTAACTTCCACTGTCACCAGAGCCATAGCCCGCAACTTAGCCTTTACACTCGAACGAGAAACTGTTGTCTACTTCTTAATATTCCAAGAGATGTGAGAAATACCAAGAAAAACAGAATAGGCAGAAAGATAGCAACGATCAGAGAGATCACTAGCCCAGGTAGCATCAGAGTATGCCTAGAGTTTTAAAGAGCTTTAATGAGAAAAGAAATGCCTAGAGTTTTAACGAGTTTTAGTGAGAAAAGAACAGCCTCCTAAATATAGTTCCACAAAGATGACATAAAACTCAAAGAAGGTGGCTATTGTGGATATGGGTAGGAGCAAAGACAAACTAACTCAAAATATCTATAGAGTATGAAATGTCAAGACAAGTGACACAAAGATAAACAAGACTCCCAACAATATGTATATACCTCATAGGGTCCGAAAGAGCCTCACCATCAGTAGCACGAAGATGAATATTAAGCTCCATAGGGTGTCAACAAGATAGCTCACCCAGACGTGCCTCAACAAAGGCAATGTAGGAAGGATCATCTCCGGTGATCATGTCATCGACATAAAGAAGAGTCCAACAAGAGACAAAATGTGAACAATGAGCGCCAGATCATGATGGCTGCCAGTAAAACCAACAACTCTGATCACAGATGCGAAGCGCTAAAACCAAGCATGAGCTTGATTCAGCCCATAAAGAGAGCGACGGAAACGACAAACCAGGCCCTTAGCAACAGAATACCCAGATGATGGCCGCATGAAAACCTCCTCATGCAGCTTACCATTAAGATAGGCATTCTTAATATCTAGCTGTGAGATGGACCGCTGACGAACTGAGGTAACAATAATCAAGGTGCAAACAATGATCATATGAGCAACTGGCGCACACTTCTAATCATAGTCATGACCATGCTCTTGCTAAAAACCTCGAGCAACAATGCGAGCCTTGCAACGCTCAAGATAACCATCAGAGCAAGTTTGACCTTATAAACTCACTTAGACGTAATAGGACACATGAAAGATGGGGAACAAGATTCCAAGTATCAGTGTGCTCGACATCACGTTAAGAAAACGGCTCACGAAGAACAAAAGCTACAAGACGGTGAGTAGAAGTCAAAAGATCGACGAATACGATGACCGGGTCTGGTCAAGAGCAGAAGAAGGTTGCTCAATGAGCCGTCAAAGAAGATGTATCAATGGGAGAAGACACATCAGGCAAGAGCTAAGGAGGTGGGGCATCAAATGAAGGCACAACCCGCTTAGTATAAACTTAGAGTCACTGGTGGCTTCGTAGTATAATCAGATGCAACAACAGAGGGCTCAAAAGAAGGAACCATCGAATGCTGGGTAAAAAGGGGTGTATCACTTGAAGGCACCAACTGTCACCTACCAGAAAGACCTAGCTCAAATGAAAGCACAAGAGATGCCAAAGAAGACACCAAAGGTGAAGACACAATAGGAGCATCAGGAAACAGTAAAAAATATAAAGTTTTAGCCAAGAAAGTAAGGGAACCATCAATAGGACACGATAAAAAGGTCTAAACTCATAAAAAATGACATCCCTAGACATAGTCGTCCTATGACCAAAGGGATCCAATAACGATACCCCTTATGCTCAGCATTATACCCAATAAAAACACAATCAACAAATTGAGCGATCAGCTTAGTACACTCACGTATACCCAAAAAGGTGAAGGCTGGAGTAGTTAGGCGGCTTGCCACATAGACGCTCAGAAGGTATCCCACCCCAAATAACCGATGAAGGCTCATAAGGTATCCCACCCCGAAGAGCTAACAAATGCTGAATGATCTTTAAATATGTGACAGTGAAAACAGCCTCATGAGAGGAGAGGGCAGAAGACACAAGCATTAAAGCGCAAGCAATATCAAGGAGGATGATGCTTGCACTTAGCTACAACATTCTGAGCGTGGGCACTGCAACTAGAAAACTGAGCTAGAGTGCCCTGCTCAGAAAGAAACCGACAAAGAGCTCCAAAGAGATACTCGCCTGCAGAATCCGCATAAACGACACGAATAGGAGTGTCAAAATGAGTACGTACCATAGCAACAAACATCTTATACATGAATAAAACCACACTATGATGCTTCATAATGTAAATCGAAGTGTGGCGAGAAAAATAATCTCAAAAAAGATATAGTATTGGCAACCATTTGAGACAAAAGGAGCTAGTCCCCATACATCAGAATGGCCAAGATCAAAATGACACTCAGACACTGCCTCACTACAATGATATGAAAGCTGGATCTTCTTTCCCAAATGACATCCCTGACATTGATGTACAGACTGATGACCAGAAACTCAACCTAACAGACCACCCGACAAATCAAAGTGGTCAAGCAAGAACCACACACGACCCAAGCGACGATGCCACTGAGCAAAAGACGACACTGATGAAAAAGCCAAGGCAAAACAAACATGATTGGACGGCGCAATGGAAGGAATATGAAGCCAGTTAAACCCCCAAAGGCATTGAAAATTACGATGATGAGGGCCAGGACCAACCAAACGACTCGTGTAATGATCCTGAACATAACAGAAGTCAAAATCAAGAATAACATGACAATCATGATCATGATCGTACCAGTAGACAGCTGCATGGTCAAGTGAGGAACATGCGAAACATCAAGAACAAAAAAAAGAGTCAATGGGAAGAGTTCCTTGCCCCACAATAGGTAGAGAGGAACCATAAGCTGTATGAACAGTGAGAGATCCGAAAGAACAAAAGGAAGAAAGGCGAGAGCTATCAAGAGTCATATGGAAAGAATCGAATCAAGAATTCTAGTACCTGAAGTAGAATGTGATCCCTCAACATAAAACTGAAAGAAGACTGAGAAGCATCAACAGAACTTATAGATACAAATGGCTGAGTCACAGAACCAGTCCCTCTATGTCGGTGGAGAGAGCACAAGACGACTGAGCAACCTTGGAAACTACTGTCTCAGAACCACTAAACTCCTCTAATAATCTGCAGCAACCAGATCTGGCAAGGAGTGGCCAGGCACGCATCAGCCCAATCTGGTGTTGAACTATGTCTATTCGACCAGCACAAGAGAAGAGAAAGAATTGAATGCATGTCAAGGACGAAGACGTCGATATACTGTGGTGGGAGAAAGTTGCATGCAAGTGTGTCATGCAACAGAGAATTTGGGAGAGAAACTTAACCCTAAAAATTAGCTTTGAATACCATGCTATGAATAGCACTTGTATTCATGAGAGGGGCTCTAGGCCCCTATATATACAGGTACATATTATGCACAAAACCCCTCAAAGAGAATGAAAATACAAAATGTACAATAAACCCTATATAACACTTACATTGCTAAATTCACATATCGTCACTGATAAGTGAGTCAAGTAATTGTTATTCAATAAGTTACCAATTTTGATCTGATCAAATATATACCTAATTAATATTACATTTTTTGTAACAAAATGCAATAGAGGAAAAGAACTCCATGTGCATTGAAACTAGATCTAATCTGACCACCATAAATTTAGGAAAATAATATGAGAGACAAATATGGTAGATAATAAAGCATTTAAGTAAACACGAAAAATTAGACATTTAAAAACTTAACATTTACATGTATTCATTACCTTGTCAAAGTTGAACATGTGTTTATGGATATCCTTGTTCAGTAGTTCCCACTGCCGATTAGCTAGTCGGAAGGAGTAGTCATTACTTGCCATAGGAAATTCAACTCTCTGAAATCAGATCGATCCGTAAAGCATTAAGAGACTCTAGATAAAGAAAAAATGACTAAAATAAAATGTAATCCGTTCAAAATTGATAAGAAGAGATGTAAAGCACAATTATATATAAGTTAGCGACTCACTTTTGGATGTGCATACTCATTTCCCATGAAGTTGAGATAAGCCCCGCCACATGTTGTGAATGTAATTAGTTTGATAATCTGAAACACAATGAGGAAAGCAACTTAAATATTCTAGCTATATAAAGTATGAGAAATAGTCATGTTGCCAAAGTACACATTTGGAGTCAAGCTAGGAACTATGTTTTTAAGGCGGTAAGGCGAGACGCGGCGTTTCACCCCCTTCTAGCCGCCTGGGCGCTTAAGACGTGCGGCGAGGTGACGCCTTATCACACATTCTATTGCGAAATTGCACCAAAAATTATGTAGAAACTTATGTACTTATTGCCGATTCTTTGAATAGACCAATAGAGCAATTAGGTTTTTAAGGCAGAGATGATGAAATCAAGCAGAGAGGTGAAATTGAGAGGGCAACGACATAATAGAGCGATTTACTAACAAATTTAGCTTGGACTTAGCCAAAATCGAGCGGGTGCATTATGCTTGTAAGGTGATAAGGCGGCGCCTTTCTCCCGTGGCGACTCAGTTGCGCCTTATCGCCTAGGCGACGCCTTAAAAACATAGGCTAGGAAAGTAGATTATATATTCCAAAGGCAATTATATGTACTCTGTTATGGACGACTTCATCGGGCAATAGCACAACCACAGGAAGAAAGGTGCTGTGACACCCTCCAGATAGGTGCGGCTGCACCTTTCTAGAAGGGGTAGGCGCAAAGATTAGGCTTAGCCGGGCGCAGCTAGAAAATAGGAAATTAGTTACTTAAGTTGTTAGTAGTTAGAGAAATAAGAGGAGCAGCCAGCCGGCCGAGTGGCTATATAAACCCGAGCAGGGCTGAACCCTAAGCAAGCAAAAAAGTAGAGAAATGGATCGGCCTCCTAGAGAGGAGGATCCTCTCTACCCTGCTGCCCAGCTGTAATTTCTCTTCCAATTCATCAATAAAGCGCCCAAATTTCTAGTCATATCATACTCATACCTAGCTTCACCTTGCAACTTGAACTATTTCCATCAGATGGAATAAAACCAAAGAATTTATACTGTTCAGCCCCATTTAAAATATGTGAAACCCCATAGATTCTGAACAACTAGATATCCTGTTAAGCCCAGCTGACATTTGGTCTACTCAATTGAGAATATTTTAGCAGCTTGCTTTGGGGGGGGGGATCAGTGCCTACCAAATTGAGAGACCAGTCTAATAAACCTTGAGTGTCAACTATAAATTTGTAAGTGACTATTTGTACAAATGAGTACAGATATATCTATTGTGTTTGGATGTACTTGCATCTTCTCGAACTAATGCAATATCTGTTGCGGCTTACTACTACATGTTTTATCTAATGTCAATATAAAGTATAGGAGGAAAACAAGGGAATGTGAGGCAATATGCTCAACAAATAAGATGGCAAAACGAGAAGGCCTTGACTTTGTCACACCAAAAAAGAGTGGCAAAAGGGGAGGCAACTAAATCGGCTTAGTCGACCCAACTCCCCTTTGTGAGAACTTTGGGTACGAAAGGAGAAGCTGTTAGACGCAACTCGCATTGTGTTGGATGACACTTAGTGTTGAGGGTAACTCTCTCTATGTTTCTTACTCACTACAATACCATGACCAACCTAAAAGGTTGAGGATACATATATATAGGTTTGGTGGACAGCCAAGCATATGCTAAGATGCTAGTCTAAGATGTTAAAGCATAAAGCTGAAAAGCTAGTCTAAGATGCTAAAGCATAAAGCTGAAAAGCTACTCTAAGATGCTAAAACGAAAAGCTGAAAAGTTAATCTAAGATGCTAAAGCGAAAAAGCGTAAAGCACAAAGCATAAAGCATAAGGCGCCTGCACTAGACTTATTCCATCATTCTTCCTCTAAGCTTTGTGCGTCGTCTTCTGAGAGATTTGAATCATCCCAATCCTGGCGTGAAGTTCCTGAAACTTGATCCTACCAAGAGACTTGGTGAGATGATCAGCAAGTTGATCCTTGGTGTTGATATAGCTTGCCCTGACGCTCCCTTCCTCCAAGCAGCCTCGGATGAAGTGGTACTTCACTCTGATGTGCTTGCTACGCTCGTAGAAAACAGGGTTCTTTACCAAAGTCAGAGCGGACTTACTTTCCACCCTGAGCTCCACTGCTTCAGTGTCTGTCAAAGAGATCACTAAGCAGTCGAGCGAGCCAGAGCGCCTGAGTTGAAGCGGTGGAAGCCGCTATGTACTCAGCCTCGCAGCTGGACAAGGCCACCACTTGCTGCTTGACCGACTGCCAGTTAACAAGGCACTTGCCGAGGAAGAAGAGCATCCCGCTCGTGCTCTTGCTGGTATTGATGTCACCAGCGTGGTCACTGTCGCTATACCCGATGAAATGTGCCGCCCCGGAACACCTCGGGTAATGGTGGCTGTGGTCAAGAGTCCCCGCAATATAGCGGATGATCCTTTTGACGGCCTGCTGGTGCTCCGTCGTCGGTCGCAGCATGAACCGACTGACGTAGCCGACGGAGAACGCCAAATCCGGCCGCGTGTGGATGAGGTAGCGAAGGCTTTCCACAAGGCGCCGGTACTGCGTGGCATCCACCTCTGTCGTGCTGTCACGGCTGAGCTTCAGCCTCTTCTCCATCGAAGTGAACTGGGTTGCAGTCGGTGAGCCCAGCTAGCTCAACGATGCGTTTGACGTAGGCGGTTTGGCGAAGTGTGATGCCGGAGTCGTCTTGGTGCACCTCGATCCCCAAATAGAAAGAGAGGCCCCGAATCACTCATTTGAAAGGTAGCCTTCATCTTCCTTGAACACTGCCACCTCCGTATCTTTAATGCCCGTGATCACCAAGTCGTCGACGTAGACACCCACCAGCAGGACATTGCCGCCGTTGCCCCTCCGGTAGATGGCCGCCTCGTGCGGGCTTTGCTCGAAACTCACATCCCCTTCAGCGTAGAATCCAACTTGGCGTTCCACGCCCATGGTGCCTGCCGCAAGCCGCCGTAGAGTGCCTTGCGCATGCGTAGAACCTTGCCCTCCTTACCGGGATGACAAATCCCGGCGGCTGGTGCACGTAGACTTTCTCCTTCAAGTCGCCGCTGAGAAACGCCGACTTGACATCCATGTGGTAGACGCGCCAACCCTCCTGGGCAGCCAGCGCAAAGAGACGCACGGACTCCATCCGTGCAATGGGAGCAAAGCCATCGTCGAAGTCGATCCCCTCCTGTTGCACAAACCCGCGTGCCATCAAGCGAGCCTTATGCTTGACGATGGCACCGGCCTCATCCTTCTTCAGCTTGAACACCCACTTAAAGGTGATCGCGCGGTGTCCAAGAGGAAGGTCAACGAGTTCCCAGGTGCGGTTTTTCTCAACCGCATCCATCTCTAGCTTCATCGCGGCGCGCCATGCCGCGTGTCCCTCAGCCTCAGCGAAAGAGCGAGGCTCGCTGTTGTCGCACGCAAGATGCAACTGTGCCTCCAGCTCGTGAGGCACCAGTCCCGGCACCGGTGCGTCGCCGAGAAGATCCTCCATTGTGCGATACCTCAACGGCTCGCCGTCGTGGTACGCGTCGACACGCTCCTCGTCGTGAGGGAGCGGAGTAATGAACTCCACCGGGTTGTGCTCGACATGCGCAGGTGCTAGTGTAGACGTGCCTGGAGTAGCTGCTGTCGGCGCCGGAGTGCGTGGCGTGGCCGGCTGTGGTGGTGGCGGTGGGGAACTCGTCGCAGCCGGCGTCACAGTCGCTGGAGTCGGTGGAGGCTCGGAGACTGGGGTAGGCGCACTTAGCGAAGAAGAGCCGCCCACTCCCCCAGCTCCCTCGAAGTGGACGTACTCGACGGTGAAGTCGTCGTACGCCGAAGTCGAGCCGTCGTCCACCATCTTGCCCCACGCCCAACCTCGCCCTTCGTTTAACACAATGTCGCGTGTCGTGTGCACACGCTGTGTCTTCGGGTCAAGGATGCGGTATGCTTTCGTGCCCTCCGCGTAGCCGATGAACACTCCCAGAGTGCTCCTGTCGTCGAGCTTGCCGACGTGATCAAGCTCCTTGACGAACGCGAGGCAGCCGAAGACGCGCAGGTGAGCAACTGCCGGCTTGCGTCCATGCCAACCCTCGTATGGCGTCCTGCTGCCGACCGCTTTGGTGGGCGAGCAGTTGAGGATGTAGACGGTTGTTACCACCGCCTCTCCCCAGAAGATGGCCGACATCCCCCTCTGCTTGAGGAGGGCCCGAGCCATCCCCACCACCGTCTGGTTGCGCCGTTCGACGACGCCGATCTGCTGCGGGCTGTACGACGCGGAGTAATGGCGCTGAATCCCCTCGTCAGCGCAGTACGACGCGAACTCAGCCGCCGTGAATTCGCCGCCGTTGTCGGTGCGTAGCACTCGAAGCTTGCAGCCGCACTCCTCTACCGTAGCTAGCTGACGCTTGATAGCATCAGCTGCTGCCGCTTTGGTGTCGAGGAGGTATACCCACATATAGCGGGACACGTCGTCGACGAGTAGCAGAAAGTAGCATCGGCCTCCAGGTGTGACCGATGTCACGGGACCGCAACGGTCGCCTTGAGCAGCTCCAGCTTTTTCTTGGCGCAAAAACTCGTTTAACGAGTGAACGGGAGTCGCCGCTGCTTGGTGAGGACGCAGGTGTCACAGAGCTGCTCTATATACTCGACTTGCGACATGCCCTGCACCATCTCCTTGTCGCCAAGCTGCTTCAGGGCCTCAAAGTTGAGGTGCCTAAAGCGCTCGTGCCACAGCCAGGCGTTGTCATCGCAGCGGCCTGCGAGACACACGGGCTGCGCCACCTGCACATTGAGGACGTAGAGGCGATTGATGTCTCTATTTACCTTGGCAAGAAGGCGACGATGACGGTCACAGATCCTCATGATTCCAGCCTTGATCTCCACACGCGAGCCATTCTCATCCAGCTGACCCAAGCTGATAATGGAGTTCCTTAGTGCGGGGATGAAGTAGATTCCAGTGAAGAGTCGGTGTTCGCCAGTCTTGACGACAAGGACAATAAAGCCAATGCCCCTGATGTCCACAGCCGAAGAGTCGCCGAACCTGACGGAGCCGCGCACGTCGACGTTCAAGTCGGAGAAGAACACTCTGCGACCCGTCATGTGGTGAGTGGCACCACTGTCGAGGAACCAGCCGTCGATCTTGTTGCTGGAGCCGTCACCGAGGAAGGCGTGTGCCCTCGACTCGTCGAGGTTGAGAAGAGCTATTGCGGCCGATGCTGCTGGAGGTAGCTCGATGCTCCCGTGTGCTAGGAGCAGAGCCGAATCCTCATCCTCAGCCTGTGCGACGTGAGCCTGGCCGCACCTCGGTTGTCGACAATCTCTGGCCCAATGGCCAGGCTTA
>BCLG01000815.1:40357-53482 GCA_001602295.1 Zoysia matrella
TGCCGACGTCGCACGCTCGAGGGGACCAAGCGGTGAGAGCCTCCTGCGGACATGGCACGTCGCTAGCGAGGAAGAGTCGTGAAGGTTGCTACTGCACTAGGAAGAAGCTGCTGAGTCGCTGGCTGCCAACGGAGCACAGGGACCGACGGGGGAGGGAGTCTGAGCCGAGAGACCGACGCCTCCACTGGAGAGAATCACGGGTGAGATTGGATAGATCACAGGACCATACGGCTCTGATGCCAATTGTTAGACGCAACACTCGCATTGTGTTGGATGACACTTAGTGTTGAGGGTAACTCTCCATGTTTCTTACTCACTACAATGCCATGACCAACCTAAAGAGTTGAAGATACATATATATAGGTTTAATGGGCAGCCAAGCATATACTAAGATGCTAATCTAAGATGCTAAAACATAAAGCTGAAAAGCTAGTCTAAGATGCTAAAGCGAAAAGCTGAAAAGCTAGTCTAAGATGCTAAAGCGAAAAAACGTAAAGCACAAAGCATAAAGCATAAAGCGCCTACACTAGACTTATTCCATCAGAAGCAGGGAAAGAATTGAGGCTTTTCTAAGTTGGGATCCTTATCATATGTGTAGACGACAGCTGCAGCTGAGCATTGATGGATGACTATTACAATATGGACCTAGCTAGCCTGGGGCCATCAGATTAGAGATAATCATCAGTTAGTTTGGCATGCACATTTCACATCGATATTGTTAGAGATATATTTCTAGTTGTAATAGATAGAAATGGTTATAACTCTTTCTTGTAATTATCCTATTGTATAAGGGGTTTTGTGTATATTGTTATAAAACTTGTAGTCTACTTACGTGAGGCCACTGGCCTCCTGTGTTATGGGCTGTAGCGCCCCAGCCAAAGAGGCGTCCAAGAGGTTGTTTTAAGGTTTGTTAGCTTAAAGATAGATTGTTTAGGGTTTGTTAGATTAAATATTAGGTTGTTTAAGGTTTGTTAGAATAAAGATTAGGTTGTTAGAGTTTGTTTAAGGTTGTTTAGCTATGCTGCCTATATAAAGCAGGTAAGAGACCCATCGAGAGTAAACAAAAAAGAAGTCGATCTTTCCATGGGGGAAGATTACCATCAGCTGTAGCCATGGCTGGGAATGTGCCCCGCCCGATGGATCCTCTACCACATCCTGAGAATGCAAGTACAAGATTTGTTTTCTCGAACATGGTATTAGAGCCATAATTGTTTTAGGGTTCCACCACAGCCACTAGCACTTTTCACACTATAGCTTCGTGCTACAGTAGCACACCACTGTTTGCCCCTATTCCTGGATCTTCCTCGCAGCAGTGCTGCTCCTTGTCTACAGCTTCTTGTCGTGGTGCTCGCCGGTTTCCATGTTGTCGGTTTTGGTTTCCCATCTCTTTGATTCTCCATTGATCCCCCGCAGACACGGGTCTCCTCCCCTACTCCCTTCTCCCAGCCAGATCCGGCATCAATAAGACTAGATCTAGCTTCAATTCGTTGGCTCGTCATCCCATTGGCCACCTCTCCTGCTCGCATCGTCCACCCCACCAGTTGCCCCGCCTACTCACACCAGCCGACCGACCTGATCTGAATCGATTCAACCGGAGTCAGGCCGATCTAAGCTGGGGCATCCGGTTCTGTTCCTCATTTCGATCTAGTGGGTGTTGCAAAAAAAAATAATAAAAAAATGGTACTCCTTTTGTAGTGATGACTTCTACAGTTACTGTCCCTCCCTGCTCGGTATTGTTTGATGGCACTAATGAGTTTGCTCAGCACATGTGCATCCATATGTGAAGTCTTCGCCTATGGAATATTCTGTGGAGATCGTCGCTGCACTACTGTTTCTCTGAGGCCCACGGAGCTTATTCCTCCTTCGACTGTTAGGAAAAAAGATCCTGCATTGACTCTTCATCGTAGTGGCCACGATCATCAGCCTTTAGACCGATTTGATCCCGTGCTTATGCTTCTCGTGCGCTCTTGGAGCCCACATGTTATCATGCTGTCGTTCACCACCAGGAGTGACAGGATGATTTTGCAAAGAGCTTGCTTCTCTTGAGCGTATTGGCACTTGGGAGATCATCCCCACCCCCCCACCCCCCCCCGCGCGCGCGAGTTTGTCAAGTTCATCCCACCACGTGTACACTGTTTATCTGAGGCCATGCAGCTTGAGAATATGAGATCTGTTTTCCCTAATAGATACTACAGCCTTAAACAGTGCCATGGAGTTTAGCGATAGCTTATTTGTTAGGCAAAAGATAAGATAGGAAGAACTGTTAGGTTAGAGATAAGTTAGGATAAGAAGGGCCAGCACTATATAAGGAGACCGGGTGCATCATTTCTAATCAAGTCGGAGGCTCCAACAGAGGGCAAATTGCTTGTTCCCATTATTACATCTACCATTAGTAAAAGAAATACAATTTAAATGGTAACCATTTTTCTTAGTACAGTAAAATAGCTATGCATATTAAACTGAAGGTGTGGCATGATCATGGAACAGAAGTAGAACGAAAATCATACCTTGAGCAATGAAGAAACTCTGACCAGATCATCATTGACGAAACTAGTGTTAAGAATTATTTCAGCCAAAGACTTCCGACCTGTTATGGACTGTATAAAAAAGTTATCTATTATAATTCAATCACATAAATGCAAATAGAAACATAAGCCGACATAAGACAGTTTGAAGCATTCATCACAATCACTTGAGATTATGTAAATAGGATTGAATGAGGGCTCAATAAATTCGCAAACAAAACAGCACAAAAAGGAATATATGGGTTGTTTCACTGAAAAAGGAACTATCAAAAACTAATGTTTCACTTGCATAAGAACATAGAAGTTTTGCCTTTCCTCCTAAGCATGAAGCAAAACATAGAAGGATTCCCAAACCAGAACAAAAAGAAATTGCAAACAGCACTACCTGGTTATGGTTTTCAACATATGATAGCATATTGTGATTGTTACTGACTAATACTGTCATAATCTGCAAGGAAAATTCAACATAGTTAGCAAACAAGAAATTTGATACTGAGAAAAAATGAGAGAAATGTTAAACGGCTGAAACATTCTTGCCTTAGAACTAAATGACTATAATAAAATTTGTAAGAAAATAAAAGTAGCCTCCACATCTTGTATTTCATACCTTATTCATGCTCCATTCTTGCTCAGGAACATTTTCAAGATGCCATAACCACATTTCTGGAATAGAAAGATTGACCCAGTAGTCGAACCCCAATCCACCTTGAGTAATTGGCTCACATAATCCAGGATAAAATGTTGCCTGCATAAAGATAACAATATAAGAGTTGCCTTACCATAAAGAGAACTGGATAACGAATCATTTGGTTGTTCGCTGATACTATCTAGTTAATAGACTACTAAGGATAGAAACCAACAGGACTCTTGGTAATAGAAACAGATAGTACCTCGGAATATGCTAGGACTAGGTTCACAATGTCCATAAACATATGATAACACCAAAATGCTTGTTTACGGTTAAGAACTATGTACATGGATATATATTTACTACAGAGAACTCATAGTAAAAGCAACTTACATCTTCTGCTATTGTTATAATATCTGGATAAAGGTTGTGCAACATTTCATTTGCAAGAATTAGGTATATCAGTGCATCCTTGTCAACGTATTGATTGCAGTACCTACAGTTAAAGTTTTCGTCAGAATAAATTTAATGAATAGGAGAAAAACTGAGACAGTATAAAGCATTTGTAAGTAACAAAACCAAATAACTTATTAACAAATGGAAGAAGTGCATGCCACCTTCTTCACCACTTAAATTATTCCTTTCAACCACCATAACGAATGACTTGGTAATATATGATACATGATGGCCATATTTTATTAATAATGAAAAAGAAATGATACTTACTCTTCCATAGCACCAGTAAAAGTAGAAAACCCATTGTGAGTATATAACATTGAAGACAATGAATGAAAGTGAAATCCATCAATCCTGTATTCTGTGACCCACCTAGTATGATTTGCATCAGATCAATTAGTATCTACTCAATTGCTTGGCAGAAGGACAACATAGTAGTTTTACCAGTTTAAATTGGACAACAAGAAGTGGAGAACATCCACATCGTCGTATCTAAACATCCTGGTGCCCCAATATTTATGATGCCCTCTTTTTCCTTCCAAGCACAGATTTGAACCAGGGTGTCATATTAGATAAGAACAATAGAGCCCCACAAACATAATGATGAATACATCTTGCATTTCAAGGTGCACATCTCAGTACCCAAGATGGCCTGACGGAATCAACCCAAGAATAGAGATGAATTTCCCACAAGAGCATCAATTTTCCAGAGTAGTTTTGGATTTATCTTGATAAATTGAGTGACATATATAGATAGATTGGATCCCTCTGTCCCGCAAAGAATGTATTTCTGGGTTTGGTCAAATCTGATTTAGATCAAAGATTTATAAATTTGGTGAATCCAAAAGTGCGAGTCTTATGTTGTTAAAACTGATCGAATTTATAAAATCGTTAGTCAAAGATAGGTTTGACAAAAACTAGAAATACATTCTTTCTGGGACAGAGGGAGTTAAACTACTCTAGTTACTGGCTGAACCTAACAGAACTTTCACACCTTGATATGTAGGATCTCACCCCTCTATATAGATTACAGCAAACAGGGTACCAAAACAGAAAGGAAATTTAAGAAAATAACAGGGACTATAACACAATATTTCTAAACTTGGGTGGGCTATTGGATCCTCTTCATGTTACTACTTCATACTCCCTACGTCCAAATTATAAGTCACTCTGGGCTCCTTAAGTTTTTCCAAATTATAAATCGTTCTCACTTCCCAATACACCTTTTTCTCATCCCAAGACATCTCCACTCTCTCTCTCTCGTTTTTAGGACATCCCACCTTTTCCACTTTTCTTAATTCTCATGTCCAAACTAAAAATGACTTATAAAATGGGACTGAGCGACAGCAAATCAGACAGTTTTTAAATGAGAGCTCAGCTGGGCAGATAGCCCACCAATGAAAACTGAGGCGTCAAGACTCGAACATAAGGTACAGTAATGAGAGTGCACATATAAAATCAATGTATATTGTTGAATCTTATTCAGCAGTCATGAGTTGGGTTAATTATTCTACCATAAATGCCCATACTGATCACCAGACAGCATTTCCATGTTGCTTCTGTCAAGGGTTTTAGTGTAATCTCTGCACATTAGGGTTTCCCTCATAAATATAGCTGACCTTGACCCTCATTGTAATGTATCCATTATCCTTAACAATAAAACAAACTGAAAAAAACTCAAATATAAAAAAGAGATCTTAGTTATAATACCATTGTGAAAGTAACAATCATTGGAACCATCAAAAAGAGATAAGCCAACCAGTTCATCCGCTGATGCATAGGAGTGGACAATGTCAAGAAGCACACGTAATCCAAGGCCTGTGCAACCCAGGTACAAGAAAATGGAGATGCCAATGTTAATAAGCGGTTTTACTCTTTCCATGCAATGTGTAGTAAGAATTGATGAATCTTGAGACAAATAGATAATTTTTACATAATCAAAAAGGGATCATAGCTCAAGCACTTGGCTAGTCAAATTACAACATGCCAATGTCAACTAATACAAAAAATAATACTACCTCCGTCCCAAAATAAGTGTCGTTTGGGTTTCGTACCATCTAGTTTTGACCAATGATTTTTATAGATTTGGTTAATTTTAAAAACCTAGTATGTGTACATTTAAATTCATCATAAGAAATAATTTCATAATATATATTTTTTATATATTAAAATTAATTTATATTTATAGAAATCATTGGTCAAAGATATATTTGACTAAATCCAGATGTACACTTATTCTGGAATGGAGGGAGGAAAAGAAACGCTGTACTGTAAGGCAATATAAATATAAAATACAAAAAAGGACATATGAAAGGCCAAATAAAAGAGAGGATCTATACAGACAATAGGATTTTTTTTGTTACAAAGAAATAACAAATTCCCCAGTGTGCCTAGTGGCAGAGCCAAGATTTGGTGATAGGGTATTCCTGTACTAAAAATTTGTTCCATCAGAAAGGCTAAAACAGTATTGCTTGGGACTAAAGGCTTTGTTGTTGTTGTTGTGTAATTGTTCATACAATAGTTTGTTTACATCCATGATCTACTGGGCTTGCTATTTACTAAAATATGGTGTAAATCCAAAACAGATAAATACAATACTTCATTTTTTTCACTTATGCTGACTATTCACATAAATACCCATGCATCATGGGAGCTCTGCCTGCAGTGTGGTGATAATACCTTTTACCAGACCTTGTAACTACACACATCAAACATCACACAGTGTCCCAACAAAAAGTGTTACTGTGCTTAGAACCAAGAAAAAAAATATTTGCATAGGCTGCAAGCAAATTTCGGGAGCACATTGACAAACTTGCTAATTCATTTAAGTCTCGTTGTCTAATTTTGTAACTCATAACAAAAAAAGGACTGAAACTGAAACATCAATGGTCTACGATCAATGGTTTATGAATTGTGATTGCTCAAAGGAGAATCATAAAATTAGAGAACACCATTCTTAGAAAACTATGTGAATTTCACAATTACTTAAAAAATAAGGCATTGAGAAAGTGACCACATACCTCACCCACTAATCATTCTTATTAAATTAGGTGAAATTTAATATTATTTAAAAAACAAGGTTCTTAAAAAACTGACCATGTGCCTCATCCACTAACTTCTTGAAGTCATCTGGGGTGCCAAATCTGCTACTAACTGCAAAATAATTTGTGACCTGCAAAACCAATGCAAGAAGCGTGATCATTTAGATCATAGAAAAACATTAAACATAGATTATATAATAAAACTGATACGCATGATAGCATGATCATTTGGGGGAAAACTTGGCAGCATCTTATCTAAAAACATGGATGCTTCACCTGGAGTTTGGATACGTCCTGGATACACATCTGATATGAATATGTATCGGATACATATCCAGGAAGTATCCGAAAATAAAAAAATATTGAGTAAAAATATGTGGGCTGATATGTATTGGCCCACGATGGCCCAGCCTAGGATACGTTTTAGCCCATCTAGCAAACAGCCCAGCCCAAGCTAAAGTGTGACATATCCTGCACAACCCTTCCAACCCTAGTGTTTTGGAACGGTGCCAGAGGCCTCAGCCCACGGCACAGGAAGAGAGACCTAGTCTTCTTCTTCCTTGCTTGCCTTCTCTCGCTACCCGCAGCTGCCTTTATAGCCATAGACGCTGGGGACAACTAACCTTAACAGACTAACAACCTGATACAACAAACTAACAACCTGATCTTACCTTACCAACAAACTCTTAACTAATTGATAACTGCAGCTGCTGCTGCCATAACATTACTCCCCCTCGACGAAAGACAGCTCGTCCTCGAGCTGTGCCAGAGGGCTTGTTCCACCTGGTTCCCAAAGAAAGAAGCGCTTCTCCCTGGTTCCCAATTAAAAAAAACACCTTCCTCCTGGCTCCCATGAAAAAATGTCTAACTTCTTTCCTTCCTTAAGGGCGCAGATGGATCCTTGATAATCAATCTTCCATAGATAATCACAGGTACCACAATGGTGGATCTGTTATCCACATGCCCCTCAAAAGACAACAAGGAGAATTGCTTAATGAAGACGAGCTTCATCTCCTCCGAAACAAGGCTTCTTTATCTTGAACAGGTCTGCTGTCCTCCAAGACAGGGCTGATGTCCTCCGGAGTAGGGCTGCTCTCATTTTGAACAGGGCTGATGGCCTCCGGAGCAGGGCTGCTATCCCTCGAAACAGGGTTGTTGTCCTCCAGATCAGTGTTCTTGTCCTATGATCTGTAGCACTGGAGCCAGCAAACTATCACAACACGAGATTACAGTCTGCTTGTTGAAGTTTGCCTCCACACATGCAACTCGCACGTCATAATCGTTGAGCCGGGTGTTGATTGCGATCTGCGCCAAGGCCAGATCCAGCTTGGCAGAGAACGTGGTCGTAGTATGGTTGCGGGCGTTGAAGATGGCAATCTGCGCCAACATCTGATAGAGTTCAGCAGAGAAAGTGGCAATCTCAGGATCAATGGCGCCGGCCATGGAGGGCGATGCGCCGTGCTGTCTCTGAATACCAATTGTTGTGAAACCGTACTGGGGGCCTTAGTCCACAGCATGGAAAGAGAGACCTAGTCTTCTTCCTTGATTGCCTTCGCTCCCTACCCGCAGCTGCTTTTAGAGTCATAGGCGTTGGGTACAACTAACCTGAAGATAAACAACCTGATCCAACAAACTAACGACTTGATCTTATCTTACTAATAAACTCTTAACAAACTAACTGATAATTGCAGCTGCTGCTGCCATAACACCGAGCCTGCCAGCCTCCATCATTCGCATTGCAAAGAGGCAGGGCCGACAGCCCTCAAAGCCTGCCCTTTCCTACTAGCCCTCCAAATGCAACAGCAACACATACAAATCGACGCACATGCGCGGCTCGCCTTTGCTGCGGCACCACTCTTCAGCTGGGTCGGATCTGCTGATGGATGGCGATGGCATCAGCGACAGTAGTCAAGAGGAGAAGGCGCATGACGTTAGTATTGATGGGTGACATCGGTCAGTCAGCCGAGTCCATGCATGCAAGGTCTGCATCTCCTTTCCCTCTCACTTGCCAACAAGGTATGCAGCTCCAGAACAAGTTTTTTGGTTTAGTATGTCGGACTGGACGAGAGTAGCGGTGTGCCATTTTGTTAACATGTGTTGTGGCATTCTATTATTTTACAAAAAATATATATCAAAACATATCAAGTGTTTTGATAAAATGTTGTATCTAAGCATCTATATCCTTTGGATACTGATACATGTTCCTATGTTTTGTGAAGGAATTGAAACCTTTCCAGAGGAACGGAATGCTTTGTTCCTATAACACCCTAGCCCGTTAGAAGCCTACAATAGTTGTGGTTTAGGCCTTAATGATCAAGAAGTAAAGTGGAGATGGGATTAGTCCCACCTTGGTTTTTAGAGGGGTGAGGGCGAGCATATAACCCTCGTTGTTCCAACCATAACACATCCAAGTTAACCCTTTTACATAAACCGAGGACAAAAGTGTAAGAGAGGTACTATGCATGAATACATGTGCCTGTCCTACGTGGGGGTGGGCGGTAAGCGGACTTTGAACATGGGGCACTACAGTTCCTACAATTCGCTACGTGGGACCATCGAAATATAAGAATGCCATTCCTTTGAAATTCCTTTAGAATTCAATAAAAACATAGCAACAGACTCCTCTCTTATCTTCGGTCAAAAAACAAAAAAAAAATTATTCACCCTCAAGTTGGGCCACAAGGCGGCAGGGATTCATGTCTGAAAGTTACATGCTTGGTTTTAGTTGTGGGATTTCGTTCAGTTTGCTTTCATTCAGAGTCAATTAGTCTCTGCATTAAGCAGCTATCTGAGACAGAGTTAGTTTGCTAAGTCCTAGTCTCCAGGAAATCAGTGGTCATGGCCACAGTAGTGAGCTGGTCATGTGCTAGGAGTTAGGAGGCCACTATGGCCTGATCCGGTTCTATAGGAACTATGATTGAGTCAATTTGTTTAATCTATAAATAAAAAGGAGAAAACAGAAAATGCTGCAGCTACATTGCAGCACAAATCTAGAGTTCAGAGAGTTTCGTGAGTTAAGAGTGCTTGCCTGATTTCCATCAGGACTTAATGTCCACGTGAGGAAATTATAATTGAGTAAGCGTACCTAATTATTGGTTTATACCATTTAGTTGTTATCACGTTAGCGCACCTCCTACAGAAGGCAGTCAGGCATAATACTATCATTAGAATTAGATGAATACAGAAGTCACTCGCCCTAACATTTATCCACGTCACCTGCAACCTTGCATCAATGACAGCCAAAGTAAGACCATGGTCCATGGCACACAAAGGTAACAGGATTTGTTCTACTGCCACAACTACACCATTAAGCTGTTCAACGTGTAGGCTCTGCCATTTAGTCAACCATATGACATTTGGCAATACACAACTAAATTTAGTCTAATATATGACACATTCAAGCATATCAAAATGGCAAAACAATGGACACAAGCAAAAAAGTAGTTACATTTGCCCCCACGTAAAAAAGCAAATCTTTACCTTATAGCCAACGGAGGAGTAATCCTTGTGCTCCACTGCTCCAATTATTTGAATTGCATTATATCCGGCATTTTTTATATGAGGTAGGACCTAAGGACAGACAAGATTAGAGAAGTATACTTTAAACAAAACATCAAAAGAACAAGGGTCATGAGATACTTTGGATGAGAACTCCTGGAAAGACGAAACTTTTTGTTCAGATCCACTAATACCAATATGACATTCATATATCTTAAGAGAATCCTTGACTTTTGGTCTTCCAAACCTCCATTCGTAAATTTCTTCAGGAGGAGGTTCCCAATGAACTGCATAGGACTGCTTCCCTTCAGCATCTGCAACAAATTAAATTTTCTGAATTAAAATATGACCTGTATGAAAATTGAGCCAAACATAATCCCATAAAGTTTAACAAGACAGGCCAATAATGCTCTTGTGAGACAAGCAGAAGAGTTATTTGTTATTAGCCACGGAAAAATAGGCGCTAGGCGCTAAGCGAGCGGTGGCCCATCGCCTAGAGCTTAAGCGTGCCTAAGCGTGCTTAGGCGTTTTGCTAAGCGGTGCCATCCTGTATAATTATCCAACAAATATAAGGTTGAAGAGAGAAAAGAATTGAAAAAAGGAACAATGCAGGGGGTGGGCTGCCTTCTGCTGGCCCATCCAGGCCATCTGCTGGCCCATTTACCCCCTCCTCCCACAGTACCACGTTGCCCTAACTCCACTGGACATCATCGAAGCAGCCATCCAACACCCAGCCGCCACTGGGCCAGTTTCTTTCTTTCCTCTCAATCTACTTGCTGTACTGAAAGCTACGAAGAATCTGTGGATCGATGGTCGCCGGCAAGCTGGAAAACAACAAGGAGCCAGCAGTTGCCAACACGCATCAAGGGATGGAAGATTTCGAGCCCGATTCCAGCGGCACAGCATGGGATTCCTGCAGCCGATGGAGCTCCAGGGCGTGCTGAGGAGGATGGCGGGGCTCGCCGGCGGTGAAATCGGTATGCCAAGTCGTTCCCCCTCACTCCGGTCGAGCGCCTCGGCGGCTGCACCGCTTAGGGAGCGCCTTCCCCTCGAAGCGAGGCGGAAGGCCTCCGCTCAACGCTTTGGCACGCTGAAGCGAGCGTGTAGCAGCGCTTTTTTTTTCAGGGTTATTAGTAACTTCCTAATACTTTATATGGCTCCCATTCTATCATGCCACAAAGAAGAAAACAATTGCTCATTAAAGTACTCCCTCCGTCCCAAATTAATTGTCATTCTAGCTTTGGGCACAAGAATTATGTAGAGATAAAAAAATGACGTGCTGAAAACGAAGAGGAGAGAGATATAGAGATGTATTGGAAATTGAAAAAAATGCATTGAGAAGCGAGGATGACAAGTAAATTGGGAAAACTTGAAGAAGCTAAGATGACATTATTAGGCACAACACTCGCATTGTGAGGGATGACACTCAGTGTTGGGGCAATTTTCTCCATATTCCTTACTCACTAGAATACTATGACCAACCTGAGAGGTTGGGGATACATATATATAGGCTTAGTGGGCAGCCAAGCATATGTTAAAATGCTAGTCTAAGATGCTAAAGCATAAAACTGAAAAGCTAATCTAAGATGTTAAAGCATAAAACTAAAAAGCTTGTATAACATCCTAAAGCGAAAACAATTGCGCGATCACCTTTGGTGGGCGAGCGGTTGAAGATGTAGACGGCAATCACCACTGCCTCTCCCCAGAAGATGGCCGGCATCCACCTCTGCTTAAAGAGGGCTCGGGCCATCCCCATCACCGTCTGGTTGCGCCGTTCGACGACGCCATTCTGCTGCGGGCTGTATGGCGCGGTGTAGTGACATTGACTCCCCTCGTCAGCGCAGTACAACGCGAACTCAGCCGCCGTGAATTCGCCGCCGTTGTCGGTGCGTAGCACTCGAAGCTTGCAGCCGCACTCCTCTGCCATAGCCAGCTGACGCTTGATAGCATCAGCTGCTGCCGTCTTGGTGTTGAGGAGGTATGCCCACATGTAGCGGGACACGTCGTCGACGAGTAACAGAAAGTAGCGCCGACCTACAAGTGTGGCAGGTGTCACGAGACCACAGAGGTCGCCGTGCACCAGCTCCAACTTTTTCTTGGCGCGAAAACTCGCCTGACGAGGGAACGGGAGTCGTCGCTGCTTGGTGAGAACGCAGGTGTCGCAGAGCTGCTCCACATGCTCGACCCGCGGCATGCCCAGCACCATCTCTTTGTTGCCAAGCTGCTTCAGGGCCTCAAAGTTAAGGTGCCCAAAACGCTCGTGCCACAGTCAGACATTGTCATCACAGCGGGCTGCGAGACACGGACTGCGCCACATGCACATTGAGGACGTAGAAGTGATTGATGCCTCTGTTTACCTTGGCAAGAAGGCGACGACGGCGGTCTCAGATCCTTATGATTCCAGCCTTGATCTCCACGCGCGAGCCATTCTCATCCAGCTGGCCCAGGCTGATGGTGGAGTTTTTTAGTGCGGGGATGAAGTAAACTCCAATGAGGAGTCGATGTTCGCCAGTCTTGGCGACGAGGACAATGGAGCCAATGCCCCTGATATCCACAGCCGAAGAGTCGCCGAACTTGATAGAGCCGCGCACGTCGACGTTCAGGTCGAAGAAGAACTCCCTGCGACCCGTCTTGTGAGTGGCACCGCTGTTGAGGAACCAACCGTCGATCTTGTCATCGCTGGAGCCGTCACCGAGGAAGGCGTGTGCCCTCATCTCGTCGAGGTTGAGGAGAGCTGCTGCGGCCAATGCTGCTGGAGGTAGCTCGATGCTCCCGTGTGCTAGGAGCAGAGCTGGATCATCCTCCTCAGCCTGTGCGATGTGAGCCTGGCCGCGCCTCGGCTGTCGACAATCTCTAGCCCAATGACCAGGCCTGCCACAGTTGCAGCATATGTCGTCTCGTGCCGCCCTGCGCCGCCCTGGGCGCCTTCGCGGGCGTCACCCTCAGCATGTCCACGCGCCCTGCCCTGGGCCCCTCC
>BCLG01000815.1:54900-113158 GCA_001602295.1 Zoysia matrella
CTCTGCCGCGGCGAGGTCGGCCTCCTGCCGACGTCGCACGCTCGAGGCGACCGAGCGGTGAGCCTCCTGCAGACATGGCACGCCGCTAGCGGGGAAGAGTCGCGGAGGTTGCTACTGCCCTGAGAACAAGCCGCCGAGTCGCTGGCTGCCGGTAGAGCACAGGGACCGACGGGGGAGGGAGTCGAGCAGGGAGACCGACGCGTCCGTTGGAGAGAATCACGGGTGAGATTGGATAGATCATAGAACCATACGGCTCTGATGCCAATTGTTAAGCGCAATACTCGCATTGTGAGGGATGACACTCAGTGTTGAGACAATTTTCTCTATATTCCTTACTAGAATGCCATGACCAACCTGAGGGGTTAGAGATACATATATATAGGCTTGGTGGACAGTCAAGCATATACTAAGATGCTAAAGCATAAAGCTGAAAAGTTAGTCTAAGATGCTAAAGCATAAAGCTGACAAGCTCGTCTAAGATGGTAAAGCGAAAAGCTAAAAAAACTAATCTAAAATGCTAAAGCGAAAAGCGTAAAGCATAATGCATAAAACATAAAGTGCCTGCAGTAGACTTATTGCATCAGACAAGTAATTTGAGACGGAGAGAGTATGAGCTTTTCTCAACAAAACTACAACCTATCACCTTCTTATCACTAACTTAGAAACATTGCTAACTTCACACCTGAAATACATTCATGCTAGAATCATTGATCTGGCGGCGAGAGGGAGTTGGCGCCGTGGTGCTCACGATGCCCAAAGGGGCTGAGGTGCAAGGGAAGCCACAGAACAGATTTTTTCTGTTCTATTGATTGATTTCTTCAATCCTTAATTACACTTATTTATAGCCTCTACGGCTAACTATGGATCCTATATTAAAAGATCTGATTCTATCCACTCGACTCCTAAATTAAAGGATCTCCACAAACTAGAGATCCTATATAAAAGAAAAAATTATCCTAATTGAGAGAAAATAGAGAAAGGATAATAGAGGCTGATCCTAGCCCCTGTGGGACCGGCTGGGGTGGCGCCAGCCTCCTGGCGCACATAACATTCCCCCCCCCCTCTTGGCAAGCAGCTCGTCCTTGAGCTGCAGTTCGGGTAGGAGGTTGTCCTCAATCTGGTGCTGCAGATGGTGGCATGGGTAGATGACCACCCGTTTCGATGGCGTCCTTGTCAGTAGCCATTGCCGAGGATCCTCGATCCTCCTCGAGGTTCCTGAGGGTGCCCTCGGTCCAAATCCCAAGTGCCCGAGGTGGCCACCAGGGTCGAGGTCCAGCAAGTTGAGGCACATGACGGTAGCAACATCGACACCCAAGATGTTGCGAAAGGCATTGACGATCTTGGGTTTGGTGTCAGTGACGAGCGTGCCGCGCGTCCTAATGAGATGGGGCGGCGGTGGCTGTGAGCGCCGCAGCCTCTACCGAGGTCTGGTGGCCGGCGTGACAGAAAACGTCGTAGGGCTAGCGCTTGTTGCCTGATAGCAGCTTGTGAATGCACCTGGTCCAGTCAGGACGAAGTGGCGCTTGGACGATGCCGGCCAGCGGCAAACTGACCGAGCCTGTGGCCAAGTCTAGCGGTAGGCTGACCGAGTTCGTGGCCACATCCAGCAGCAGGCTGACTGGGCCCGTGTTCACATCGTCTTCCAGGGCCTTAACGGGGATGATGGGCTGGCTTACTGCGACTTTGGTGACAGCGGCTGCGTTTTCTGCTACGGTGTTAGGGTGGTTTGGCACGCTCGGCGACGGCATCTCCGTCGTGCTGTAGTTCTGCTTCTCATAGGAAAGCACCGGTGGAAAGGTGCCAGCGGATGATGGTGGTGGCGTCCACTGATTTTTCAAAATGGAGAGACGAAAGGATAAGTCGGCGATGGTACGATGCAAGTCGGTGAGCGCCTTGGCCACAACGTCATGCACGGCGACCCTGAGTGCGGTCAGCGTCGAGGTGGGGAGTGGCACCCATGAGGGGTTCGGCGCTCCTGTGGAGAACGACATCCAGGCAGGGGTCGGTGCCGGGATGGGGGTTGGCGCCCACGAGGGGGAGGCCGGTGCCCAAGCGAAGAGCGGCGGCAGGGCGGTGGTGGGAGGAGGATCTGGCATCTCTGAATACCAGATGTTGGAATCGTTGATCCGGCGGCAAGAGGGAGTTGGCGCCGTGGTGCTCACGGCGCCCAAAGGGGCTAGAGGCGCAAGGGAAGCCCCAGAACAGATTTCTTCTGTTCTATTGCTTGATTTCTTCAATCTCTGATTACACTTATTTATAGCCTCTACGGCTAACTATGGATTCTATATTAAAATATCTGATCCTATCCACTCAACTTCTAAATTAAAGGACCTCCACAAATTAGAGATCCTATATAAAAGGAAAGATTATCCAAATTAAGAGAAAATAGGAAAAGGATAATAGGAGCTAATCTTAGCCCCTAGGTGGGAGCGGCTGGGGTGGCGCCAGCCCCCTAGCGCACATAACAATTCATTTCAGAGCAAATTTTACAAATATAATTATTATATTTGGTGCCACAAAATCACCTCAAAATAGCTGTAGATCTATGGAAAATATGTGATAATAGTTGCGGTTACGTAAAATTTACTCTAGATCTATGACATTATCACCACTATAAATAATCATTCAGACAAGTTCTTACACTATATCAAAAGGGAAATATAGAAATTTAAACAGATAGATTCATCCTTTTATCTGAAGGATACAACATAGTATCTATTTCTGGCTAAGCAGTGTTGAGTTACATAGCTTCTTTCAATGCCCAATCAAGTAAGGAAACGGAAGGTTACAATCCAACAACTACAAATCCATAATTAGAATTTATAAAGAGAAATTGGTGAACCTGGAAGAACATAAGTAGACCATGCAGGAACACGTTCCAAAGCACCATCAGGAGTATTAAAATAAACCCTGTACTTGTCCTTGTGAGAAATAGTCGGGACATATTTCTCAAGCCATGCTATTCGTCCTTTCCTCATTTCTACCCAGTAAGCAAGTGGAGGTTTCTTTGCTTGAAACTTCTCAAATGAAGCTCGATCTGTTACAACATTGAAAATATCGAAGGGTTCCCCATTATCAATGATATCATAGGATCCCGATGAACTTGACGAATCAGCCTTCTGTGAGGCTTTCCACTCATTGTATCTTGTTTGAGCATCAGCTATGTCACCAAGTTCCTCTTCTGTTTGCGGACTATTTGGGCCAAACATTTGTTCATATAGCTTAACAACCATCTCTAACTGTGACTTGCGTGACCTAATCTCTCCAGGTTCCCAGTATTCTTCTTTCGACCTACGCATTAGTTCTTCAGCATCAACACCATTGTCACCTTTATCATAATCATCCATATAATTGTACTCCTGGAAAAAATATTCATCAGGCTCTTGCCCTTCTCTGAGCTTATCTTCAAGAATAATAAACCAATATCCAAAATCATCATGTCCCAAATGACCTTCTCGTGCACAGTTTTCAGTTGGCGACCACTGATTAAAATCACCAACCAGAGAGCAATAGCGAGCACCTGGATCACAATTTCTTCTCTCAATAAACAATTGTAGAAAAACTACTCACATCTTAATGTGTAAATGCAACAATAAATCTTAAAATACTATTAATACAGCTCAAAATATAATCTACAAACTAAAAAAAATATTGCTGAAATGATTGCCTCAGGCTATGGTAAAGAATTAAAAAGTAGACGAGGGCAATGTTGCATATGCGTTAAACATGAGAAAACTGATGAGGGGTCTGAATGTGTTAGCTTTTGAACATCTTCAATTGCAGGAAATACAACCAGAAAACTGATTATCATTTAGCATGAGTGACAATCAGGACAACAAATCACTTTAGATGCTATTTCTAAACAGTTATGGTAGTAAGATAATTGTGAACCCACCTGCTACATATTCAAATTAGTCCCAAGAATGAAACCTCACCTGGTGCCCATTCCATCCAATCCATGCGGTGTTGTCGGTGCCGATGCATGCCCATTAATTCAAACCTAGCGGAAAGGGCAAAAACATCACGGGTCATATCAATGTGAACCCCCCATCAGCATCACCCAAAGAAAAAAACGGACGAAGGTAACTAAAGTGAAAGGAGATGTAACGGGCTTTACCCAGAGGACGCCTCTTTTAGATTGATAAACCGAGAGCACAGCTCCCATCGACGGTCCTTCAAAGCTTTGTGCCTGACAATAACTACAGAATAAGCAAGCAAGACCCTATAATTCCCCCAGGCAGAGAGCGCCCAACAATTCAAATCTAACAAACCGTATGTTCGCACAATATTTTGAGTTGAAAATCCCAATAATTTCCCACGCGGGAATTTTCTTAAAACCCATGCCAACTAAACATCGATTGTTCTTCAATTCAAATGAAATTGGTAAAGCCGAAGGGGAAGCCATGAAATTGAGATTGGACATTTGGACTCGTAACCGACCATTCCAGAACGGAAAGCAAACGCCGAGCACGTACCGGTCACGGAGGAACTGAGCGAAGGCGCGGTCGGAGATGCCGAGCTTGGTGAGGAAGCCCACGGGGTCGACTGCGTCGCCACGGCCGCCGGGGCGCTGCGTCCTCTGCCTCTGCTGCCGCGGCCTGGGTGGGCGGTCGCGAGGCGCGGAGGCGGATGATGAAGATGAGTCGCAGCGGAACGTGAAACCGTGGCGGCGGCTGGTTGGGAGTCCCACTAGCGGTGGGCTGGAGCCGGCATAAACGAGGAGGGCAGGGGGCCGTGGAGTCATGAGGAACAGAGGGCATAAAGCCATTGTTTCGAGGGCGGAGCCGTCGTCGAGGCCCGACTGCTCGAGGAGGGCGAGGCGCCGGGAAGGAGAGGGGCGACGGGTTTTGGGGAGGGATAAGATTAAGATGTGGGAAGATTTGGGTTGGCCGTGGGAATAAACAGGATCCGTATCAATTTTTGCCACACTCAATCTTTGCTATTAATTTACTCAAAAAATCTTTACTATTAATTACAAAATCAACATTGTACTGCCCTTCTCTAGTACCCATCAAACAGCAAATCGATACGCTATGTCCAAACAGTAAAATAAAGAGCTATTAGAAGATCTGTAAAGTGTTAATTATGTGATGAGTGAAAATGATTATATGAAAAAGCTTTACCAAAGAAGAAATGTGGTGTTTCAGTGATATAAATTAGAGAATACGGGAAAATAAATTAGAGGACGGGTCCCGCACCACCAAGTGTTGGTTCATGTAGTTCGCGGCGAATCCGTATCAGACAGTGTTTTGTTCAAATTTATACAAAACATACAAAACCATCTAGTTTGAACATTCGACTACTGTATATATTTATATATACACGGTAGCCTTAGACGTATTCAGTGCGGTTGTTCACGAGCCTCAACCACATGCATCCTTAATAAGGGTTATACCTTGCTTCGAAATCTTCTCCACTGGTGTATGGCAGTGCCGCAGTGGATCCCGGTGAAGAGCCTCAGAGTATGAATATCACATCATCGTATTATCGTATATACTCTCTTCGTTCTACGAGTAATATTGTCAGAACATCTTAACAAAATAGATTGTAAAATGGATGGATTAGCTCTGTCCGCATATAAAAAAAAAGTGAATTGTAATCTCCACGAGCGCCGCCGATGCGCACACTGATCAGGATGTGAGGATGACGATTGGACACAGGAAGATGATGGATCACAACAGCTCTGAAGGTTTCAGCTAATTGAACCGAATAATATAGGTATGTGTAAAAAAAAGTTGGGCCCCTCCGCTGATTGGGCCCTAGGCCATCCGGTGTCTGTGAGGGACCGACACAGTACATACTGGTCGTCGGATGTGTGATGGTTGCAGCCCGAAATGCAGCCATGGAAGAGGAGCACTTCGAGCACTTTTAATGTATACTCGCTCTGTTTTTAAATTGATGATGTTATTAATTTTTAACATCAAATTTGCTTATTTATTTTATTCAAAATTTTTTGATTAATACTGTATAGTTTGCTATAATTTACTTTATCATTAAAATTATTTGAACAACTATTTATAAATTTTTATATTTGAATTAATTTTTTGAATAAAATAAATAATGAAAGTGAATGTTAGTAGTTAAGAACGGAGGAAATAGTTTCTAGAGTTAGTTTCTAAATGACAGGGAATGTAATAAATTGTTATTTAGACTTAATATTTTCTAATGTATAATTTTTATGTAGAGAAAAAAGTAATATTATTTTGCATGCTCTATACAAAGATATTTGATCAATTCTGGCAAGAACATACATAATTTTTATGTGGCGTGTTGACCAATATCTTGTCTTAGATATCCCTTTGCAAAATAAAATTCTTGTCTTAGATACTTCGTCTTAGAGAAAACAGGAATACAAATGGAATGCCTCAGATAGAATTGCAGTGGAACGAGTTTGGAACAGGATCTCAAACAGAAAAGGAATCGATAATCTGCTGGCCTCTCACCAAGACCAGAAATTTTTTAGCAGCCCCAACCTGCGCGTTTAGGGCCTCTTTGGTTGATGCCTAACCTTACCACACCAAAGATTAGTTTAAGTGTGGCTTGCCACAAAAAGTGTGGCTATCAAAATTCTAGCCACAAATGTGGCAAAGTTTGGTAACAAAATGAGAATATGACATGTGGGATAAGGTGCTAAAAAAATGTGGCTTGCTGCAGTTGTAACAGTGAACTAAACAACTGACTAACTATGTGTGGCATGACTAAGCTTAGACATAGCAAAGTTAGGCACCAACCAAACAGGCCCTTACAGACTTACAGTACATGCCGCCGCGCCATTGCCGCGACCTGCGACGGCAAGCAACGTGCTGAACCATCAAGGATCTATTGACCACAGCAACGCGAAATCTCGCTAACAAACGAACACCGAAGAAAGGTAAAGTGTGATTCTACTATTAGGGAAGGGACATTGACGAGCAAAAAAGACAGTCGATCCAAAAAGGACCAGCTTTAAATCCTCGAAGGAGTGACGGATTTAAAATTTCAATTGTAGGCGAACAAACTAAATCAACATAATCCACCCAAATTCAAGCAATATAAAGAAAATTCACCAACGATATCTCGATAAACAAAATTATAATTGAAAGATGATACGTACATGTTTATAACTTTGCTACTTAGTGGTCTTAATAAGTTCTATGCCATCAAGTACTGTTTTCTTGTGCGTTTGGATTACTATTACGCATATTTATTAAGATAAATATGTATACTGTCGGTGTTCTGACCACCGACACAATAGAGTTTACGTAATTAGACAGGGATTAGGTGTGCTCTTGAAGTGGCCGAGTTTAAGGAAGACTCAAGGGTTAATCTGGTTCGGGCTATCTTGGAGGTGTAATATCTTACATTCAGGGAGAAAGTGGGTGTATCGTATTAGGAATCTCCGATGTATAGATCCCGCCTTGGTTCAATAGTGGGACCCACTATGATTTGGTGTTGGTTGTTACACTAGTCTCCAATGTATAGAACCAACATGTGTAGTACTATCAAATAAAAAATCATTTGTTTTGAACTATGTTTGCAATAGAACCTGGTTCTATACTAAAGAGCTGCTCCATCTTAGAATCAACCTCACAATGTATAGAACCTGGTCCTTACTATTTTTTTATTGCTCAAAACTAACTCTCCCTGCACATTGGAGAAGCCCTTAGATGGTAACAAGGTTACAATAGTGGAAGGACTCTTGCTCTGGGAAAGGCCCTGGCGCTCGTAAGTGGTGTGTGTATGAGAACTATAACTAAACTTGACTTGTCGACTAACGCTCCAGTACCCCTTTATATAGGGGTTAGACCAGGGTTACATGACTTGGCGCCTACGAAACTGGGCGGCTCCTTGAGGGTGGGGCCACTATCTTCTGCGAGGTTGATCTTCTGGCGCCCGCTGAGGTCGAAGCAGACGGTCGGCGTCAATCGATCGTCCTTCTGTCCATCGTCGAAGGACAAAGGTGTCTTTACCGTTTGGCTTTACCGCCCGACGGGCAGCTTTACCTCCCGTCGGAATGTTTTACCTCCTTCTGTGCTGCTTTACCGCCTTGTCTGGTTGCTTTACCGTCATTTGAGTAGCTTTACCTTCTTCTGTATGCCATCAAGAATCTCTGTGCCTGTCAGATACGACCGTTGAATCTTTATCGTCATCCAGCCCCGACCTTGGCATGGTCGGGCCAGCATCTTCAGGTGAGTTCGGTTGCTGGGGACCAGGCGGTGGCCTCGAGCAGCCCCGACCCTAGGGGGTCGGGCTATCCTTCGGGTTGGTGACGCGGTGAAGTCCTTTGTGGGCTGTGAAGCGGGCAGTGGGCCGTAATCAGTCGCTGGGTTTTTGTACTCATGCTGGGCCTTTAGATACCCGAGGTATATAGTCCCGACAATAGCCTCGAGTCCTGCGCCGTTCACAAGTCCTTGTTGAGGCGGCGCGGGGCTAATCTTCGATAGTTACTGATGCTTGATCCTTTGGGTGCGCGCGCCCGTAGGGTGTAGCCTCCGGACGATCCGAAGGGTCGGTCGGGGGTTTAATCCTTTGTCTGATCATCGGTCTTCGACAGCAGATCCTGCGGGTGCGCGCGAACGCGCTTGTAGGGGCGTAGCCCTTGAGCCCCCGGGCGATCCGAAGGGTCGGTCGGGGGTTTATTCTTCGATTGTCGTAGAGGAATCTTGTGGGGGTGCGCGAGCGCACCCACAAGGCGTAGCCCCGAGCCCTCGGGCGATCCAAGGGGTCGGTTGGGGGTTTAATATTATGAGTCGAGTCTTTTATAACGTTCCCCTGACCGTCTGCGGTCGGGATCAACTGTCATTGTTGGTCGAATTCGTAGAGAGGAATGCCTAGATCAAGCTGCTTGGACGGTTGTGTTTCATGATCAGCATTTCGCCAGGTTGTGCCAAACGGATTGGCTTAGTTCCATGATCGGCGAACACCAGGTCGGACGATTCGGCCTCCGACCCTCTGCTGCCTGAGTGCGCGGGTCCCGACCCTTGGACGCCCTCAGAAGATCCTAGCAACGGCTCTGGAGATCAAATGGTTCTGCGGTGTCCACATGGACGGCAGATACCGCATCTTGAAAGTGTAACCGCCGGACTGATCTGACAGTTGGATCATGCCGATCGAACAGTTGCCGAGGCGCATCGATTCGCGCGCGTGTTCCATCTAACTAATGCTCTGGACAATCTGTTAATGTGCCCGCAGTCATGCGTAGGCGTACGAACGTCACTTCAACTGGCAGAGGCGTCGAGGGAAAGCTTTAGGCCCACCCATCGGTGGGCGGGTTGCGGAAGTCTGGGTGCTCACGGGTTAGGGCACCCATCATGACACATCCAATGCGCCATCATGTCGTTGAGGGGGGCATGGAAACCACCCCCTCCTGGCCTTTAAAGAGGGGTGCGGGAGGGGTTTCGAAACCCACTCCACCCGTTACGCCTTCGTCTTCCTCTCGCATCTATCTTCTTGCTCCTGTGCTCTAGCTCGCCGTCGTCGACGTCACGCTCTGCTTCCACCGTCTTCATCTTCTCCGTTGTCACCATGGCCTCCGGGTGGAAGAGGTCCACCATCTTCTCGAACGTCCTCAAATACCTCGTCAAGTGTGGCCTGCTCTAGACGTTCAGCGTCGTCAAGTGGCGCCCGGCGGGCGCCCTCCTAGTGCCATCACTAAACGCCGACGAGGTCGTGATCTTAACCAATTTTGCCAAGCGCGGGCTTTCGCTGCCTGGCTCGGACTTCTTCCGCGGGTTTCTCCTCTACTACGGCATCTGCGCCCATCACTTGAACCCGAACGGTCTTTTGCACATCTCCGCCTTCGTCACGGTGTGCGAGGCATACCTCGGCATCGGCCCCCACTTCAAGCTTTGGCAGTACTTCTTTTGCGTTACGCCGCAACAGGACGGCAATGGGATGCAAAGCGTCGGGTGTGCCGGGATCGCGCTTTGCGGCACTCGTGCTAAGGAGTACATCATGCTCCACCTCAAGACATCATTGAACAGGTGGCACGAAGATTGGTTCTTCATCGAGAACATCGCCCCCGGATTGCCAGCATTTAGCGACGAGCCCACTGTGCAGCTAGAGACCTGGGGCGCAAACACCACGGATGCCGAGAAGGCGGCGTTGGTGCCATTGCTGCAGCGCATCGACACGCTACGGCGGGAGGGGCTGACCAGCGCCCAGCTTGTCACGTCGTTCATACGGCGCCGCGTTCAACCTCTCCAAGCTCGAGCCCACCTCCTTTCCGACTACACCGGCGCGAACGACGACACACGGATGGGAGCTGGGACGGAGCTGTTGCTGAAGGAGTTGACGAACTGGCTAGCGCGGCTGCTGGAGGGCGAGATCGCCAGCGAGTTGGCCAATGGTCCCCTCCCCTGGACAGAGATCATCAAGATGGTGCCCTGGTGAGTTGCTTTTCAAAGCTCATCTTCATAGTTTTGCTTCCAGTCGTATCCTTAGGAAGGTTTCGCTCGTTGTCGTTGTAGGTGGGGATCACTCCTTCCCCTGTCCCGCCACCTACAACCCCGCCCTCGGCTACTCCGACCCCGACCGCTCTAGGTGCGGCTATCATGACCTCGTCGGGAATGCCACCGTCGGCGTTGAGGAAGAAGAGGGCGGTTGCCGTTGGTCGGAAGCGGTGAGGCGCAATGGCTGTCCGGCTACTTGATCCAGTCGTGCAGCCAGTGCAGGCAGCGTCGAGGATCTTGCCGATGGCACTGCCGATCGGGCCCTCGACAGCTACCAGCGCCAGGTCGGGAATCCCGCCCTCGGACCCGTCGGCTGCCGAGCCGAGGGCCACCAGGTCGGTTGGCTCTGCGATAGATTCCAAGTCCACGGTGGAGGCTCCATTTTGCGTTTCCCGCAGCCGCAGACGGGAGGAATCAAGCGGCGAGTCCGAGTCCCCGTCGAAGAGGGCGAGGATGGAGGGATCCGAAGATGTCGCTGCAGCCGTCGGAGCAGATGAAGAAGAGGAAGAAGACAACCCGAGCGTCGGCGACTTGAGGCCGGTTCGGAATGTGCCGCTGCCGACCCGGAGGTTGAAAATGTAAGCCTGCATGTCAATTCAAATTATTTAGATTACCTCGTCGTTTTGGTGCTTAGCTCTTAGCCATTTTCTTTTCGTAGTCCTCCGACATTGCTCGCTACTGTTTGGGCCTCCGGAGGAGGCTCGGCGACGGAGGGAGAGACCGCGGCTGGGGGGTCGGGGAGTTCCATGACGCCTCTCTCAATGCCGCTGCAATAGGACCCGCAGGCCGGCGAGTCGGCGTCTGTCGTAGCTGCTCCGCTGCCGTCGCCAACGCGGGATCCATTGGCTGCCAAGTTGGCGACCGAGACAGCCACGTCGCCGCAGCCGCCGCTGCAAGATCCGCCGGCCGTCGAGCCGGATCTGAAGGGACGGTGTCGCCGCCGTAGCTGTAAGAGTCGCCGGTTCGCAACCAGCCGGGGACTAAGGAGAGGCCGTGGGCCATGAGGACGACGTGCCGTGCCCGGTCGCCACCGCCGATGAGTCTGGGGTTCCAAGCTTGCCCCTCGTCGCCGAAGCGCGGGAGCCGCCTTCGCCCCTTTGCGAAGTGGTGCCAAAGGAGCCGACTTTGTCCCCTGTCAGCGGAGAGAGACAAGGGTCGCTGCCACCGCTTGACGTCAAGGGGACGAGGGTGCCGACCCCTTAGCAAGCTGATGATGGGCCTGGGGTGTTGGCCCTGGCCTCTGGCGGTGAGGCTTTCGAGAGTCAAGACGATGCCCCGATGGGGGAGACGGCCACCAAAGCCTAGCAGCACTTCGACGGTCGGGTCGATGAGGTGAATCGGCTTGTGACTGGCATCCTTTTCGACCTCGACAACACGATAGATACTTTGAACGAGTGTCGGGACGTCTTCTGGGATCCTTTCGAGTTTTCGTTACGGGCCTTTGCTAGTCGGGGTGTTTTGTTGTGCTCCTCACAGGGAACCCTACGCCAGACCATGGGTCAAGCCCCTCCTAGCTTCATTCCCAGGGCTGAGGTCGACGTCCTCTGCGAAGAGTCGAGGAAGGCTCGGGCCGGCCATGACATCTCGAAGAAGGACGCCATCCAACTTCGCCAGCAACTCAAGTCTGCACGGGACGCCGGCTGTGGTTCGTTCGAGGAGGTCCAGGAGACCCGGAAGGAGATCGCCAAGGTGCTGTCGGAGAAGGAGGTCTCCGTCGAGCTCGCCTCGGCCATGCACATTGCCACAGGTGAGTTCTTTTACCTCTTTCTGTTGTGCCATTTCCTCGCATTGCGGAGTGTGAGCTGGTGACATGTGTTGTTGCAGAGCTTCGACAGCAGCTCTGTCACGTCCCAATATTTCACCTTAATTTAAAAATGAGAAATTCAAAATTTTTCTAGCAAACACCGTAACAATTTTTTTCTTTTTTTTGGTTTCTATCCCCAGTTCAAAAGACAAAGTCACATTTAATTAATTTAGCTAAATTAAATTTTCATGAAATATTAAAATTTTGAGGTGTGATAAGTGCTTGACTTCTTTTCTCTTCTTTTCTTTTCTGTTGTTTCCTTGCATTCGGTTCTAAATCAGTTCAATTCATTTGAGTTCATTTCAAATCAAATTAAATTCAAATCTAAATTTTGGTTTTGGGCCGCGCCCCTCTCCTTTCCTTCTTTCACCGGCCCAGCCTGGTTCCTTTCTTTTTTCTTTCCCGCACAGGCCAGTTCCTCCCTCCTCTTTTCCTTGGCCCAGTTTCGGCACAGCCCGCAGCGTCTCCTTCTTCCTCCCCAATCATCTTCCATCTCGCGTCCCCTCTCTCCTGGCGCACCACTCTGGCCAACCGCTCGCTCCCCAGCTGCCACCTGCCTCTCCCGACATTCACTTCCCTGTGCCGCAGGCCGCCATCATACCGCGCCGCAAACCCCGACATCGTCCCGAGCTCGCGCCGACCGTCATCATCGTGCCGCGTCTCCGCTGAAGCAAGCGCGAGCCACTCCGCCAATAACCGAGAAGGCGTCGTCTTGGAACTCGCTGCCACAGTGCCTTGGCTCGTCCGCCATCCCTGCGAACCCGCTGCAGTCTCGCCGCCATGTCCCGTTCTCCCGGCTCACCATAAATCCGTTCCTATCTGCCGCAACGACGAATACTCGGCAGCACCTCCTACTGCAGCTATAAAACGGCCGTGAACAGCTTCGCTCACCTTTCCTCCCTCGCCACTCCTCGCCACCAAGCCACCGGCATGCTCAATCGCCCCAATTTCGCGTTTTCCGCTTCTTCCCCAATTCCGGCAACCACCGGCGCCACCACCAAATTTGTCACCGTAAAAGCTTCTCTCCGGCCATCATCTACCCCAGAAGCTTCGCAGAAAGCCACCATCCTGAACCCCTGCCTTCTTAAGCTGTCTTCGCCGTGTCTGCGCACTGACACCGAGTGCCGCCGCCGTGCGCCGTTACCACTCCATCGACAGCATGCCGCAGACCCTCGCCGACCTCGTAGAGCCCACCAGAAGCTTTTCCACCCTTGTCTGCCCCTCCTGCGTCCCTCCTTATGACGCGACGACCTCATCCCGGCCGTCCTCCGCAAGCGCGGCCGCCACCTTGGTGCCCGCTCCACCGCCAGCCGTCTCTAGCCGTTTTCGGCTGGCGAAACCACTTGGGTTGTGTTCGCGTTGAGCTCCGAACTCCCCTCCGTCGAAACGGCGTCGCCATTCGTGCTCCGTAGGCCAGTCCCTGCTTCTCCGGCGAGCACGAGCCACGGCGCCGCCTCCCCTGTCCCCTCCGGCCACCAGGCAAGCCGCACGCGTGCTCCTGCCCTCCGCTTCAGATCGGATGGCTCAGATTGAAACCCCCCACATCTAATTGCTTCTTTAAATCCCAGCCGCCTATCTCATATCTGCCGGCCCAGATTAGTCCGATCCATCGTGGACCCGTGGACCAGACCCTTTCTCCGGTCCATGGACCTGTGGACCTATTCCACAAGATTTCCTTCCTCTAAATCCCAGAGAATGCTCTTTTACATCCAAGCCCCTCCGGTTCTGCAAAAATAATATTCCAGCCCCTGTTTATTTACAGAGAGACCCCTGTAACTTTCTGTATATTTACAGATGGGTCTCTACGACCTTTCTGCTATATACAGCAAGGTCCCTAGGTTCTCCTTACACATTCAAATTACCGTAATTCCTTTATCTTAACTCCAATTTCGACAATTTTTGTACCGTTGAAATCATTGTTCCAAGCTCTACCTCATCAAACTATCCAAACCGTGGCTCATCTCTGACCATGCTGGTTTTTCTTATTGGTAAGTTTTATCGATGTTTAATTGCTTATTCCTTTTAAGGTCTTACCGGTTTTAATGGGAGTCTTTTATTGTGATTTAATTCTTTAGCATAGCTTCCTGCTAGTTAGCGTGCACCTCATCTATGTTAGCATGATTTTATAGCTCACTAGCATGCATTAGTACTTACGATCACGATTAGCTCTATGTAATTTAGTTTAAAACTAAAATTGTATCATTAGTAGCTAAATACTAGAACATCAATTTAGTTTATTTTAGAAAGTAAAGCAGATAGTAAATAGTGTGCATATGCATTCTGTTATGCATTCACATGTATTAGTATATGTGGCATACAAGAGGTTTAATTGTTTAATTATAAAGATAGGAATCAAGTAATTAATTACAAATTTTGCTAATAATCATATGCACTTAGAAATAAAATAGTTAATAGCTCACTTATGCATCTTACCTTACATTCACATGTAATAGTACCTACGCCACATATTAGCTTTAATCGTTTATTTGTAAAGATATAATTCAGTAATTCATTGTTAAATTGCTAATAATCTCACGCACGCAGATTATTAAATAATACTGGCACCTCATGCACCTATCCCAAAGCTTTACCGGGCGCACTTCATGTGCACCGTGTGCTTAGTGTCTGGTAGTTATACATGTATATAGAGAATTAAATAATTACTTAATAACCCAGCATGCATCTCGCCTTTATTCAATGAACTAGATCATGCAATAAGCACACTATGCGACCCATTTATCGACAACCAATCATGTGCAAAGTGCCACACGTGCATATGTGCTAGTGTTGCCGAAGGCCACATATGCATACACCTAGACACTGTTACTTATACTTTGCATATGCATGCAATAACACACTATTCATTTGTTAGCTTTAATAAGCTTAAAAGATATAAAGTAAAAACAACTGATAAATCTAATTATTGAGAAAATGCTTGCATATTAGGAGATAACTAATTAATTGATAATACATCATACCTAAGTATGTGCACACTCACACACGAGATATGTTTAAACCTGCATAGCTACACAACCATCATTACCTGACACTGCATATACGTGTGCATACATATCTGTGTATGCACACGAGTAATGCTTACATCACGTGCCACACCACCACCTATGACACACATGCACATGCTTACTGCCAGAAACATCTAAGCTAGTCCAACCACATGAAGTATCGATATTCCGATACTTGCATAGACCACCAGCACATGCATAACCCGGCATACTGGTCACTCAATTACGAGTATATATTACGGGAGCACGCACTACACATTCACCATACCTCTTAATCACTAAACATAATAGAATTAGCTTAATTACTAAAACTGTAACCCACAGTGAATAGTTCTAAATTAGTATTACACATTAAATGACACACCTACATCAGGCAAGCTCACAACACTTGCCCTGTACGAGTTCATGTCAGTATAAAGGTGCTAGTGCTTCAAATACATAGCAATGCATACGCCACATAGCTTCCCCATGTAAATGCTTAAGCACTAACTAAAATGAGCCTAGAATATATGCAATCACTAAAGCTTAGTAATAACTTTAAGATAGGGTCTAAATGAAATAATGTGTCTCACACCTAGAACACCCCAAATAAAAGTTCTTGTACAACACAAACACTACATCATATGCATACACTGCATCACAACACCCATTACAGTCATGCGCCTCCATCAGTGTAGATTATCTCATATCATCTAGTAAAAGCCCTATGTAAAATAAGGTAGTAATTAATAAACCACCATATCATGCATGCACCCTCATCGTCGGATTTTCCTCGAGTTTATTTGGTTCTCCTTCGAAGTTTATTTGATCTTATTTGGTTCTTCTTGAGTTTTCTCTCTTTTGCGGTAGTTTTATTAGGTGTATGTTACCGCGTAGATGACAGTGAGATTGAAGAAGAGCTTGAAGACTCATATGTGTGATCAGGATCCCGAAGGCTTGGACCTGAAGACAAGCATCAAAGACTCAGACTTTGAGGAAGCCTCCGCAGACCAAAGCTTTAAAGATTAAGTTTGAGAGTTTGAAGAGCTCCTTTGATCATATTTAACCTATATTTTTGCTATGCTCCTATAGTGCCCACTTACATAAATGCTTGCATGATATTTTACTTATGTTAAAACTGTTGCATAGATATTAGATATTAAACCTATGTTGCTAGTATATTTATATTAATATCAGTTACTTATCATTAATACTATTATATGCCTTGATTACCCGTTGTCGACGCCTCCTTGTTAAACATAAAAATTCCATTTATTAGCTATTTTAATGAACGGAAAGTTGCCTTGATTATTAATATGCTTAGGACCCCTCGTGATGTTTCGACATCACCACACCTTACAATATTACTTTACAAAATCCATAAAATAGAGTTTGGTGGTGTGAGTACAAATAAAGTGGGATGGGTGATAGTGCAATTTGTGATTAGGTGAAGAAGGGTGGTTCTAGTTGTGGGACGGGGCTCATGAAAGGTGTTGGTGCTAGTATATCTGTGTGATAGGTGTTGTTCTTCGGTATGGTTCACCTGCCATGGATGAGCGCATCGCCCTGCCACATAAAGACCAGTTCGTTGAACCTCAACTTAGCGTTTTAGTGCAACCATAGAACCTGTCATGGGCAGGACTCGATTTGTCGCCTAAGGTTATCATATTGAGCTGCTAGGAAGTTAGTAGGACACAAGATTACCAGGAAGTGGACACGAGTTGCTCGCGGTCTCTCCCTCGATTGAAGTGATAGCCCACATCGTGGGACCGTATTTTCCCATGGATAAAGCCTCTGGTTTATGTGATCACCTAGTGACAAAGGGACCAGGAGAAGACGTGGATGTAGTTCCCATGATCCGGCTTTGAGAAAGCACTAATCACGTCATCGGAGCCTGAAAAACCTCAAGGGATGGCCCCTGGACTTTTGGGCGAAATCTATGAGAAACTTGGGTTTGATGGGTCGAACGTTATGCCACTCCGTGGTTGAGAGTACATAGCCTGTGAGAAAAGTGTACAATCTCTGTAGAATGTATAAATCCTTCCAAAAAGGCTGTAGCCACGGTATTGGCACGCTAATGATTGGGCTTACAATGATTAGCTTTATTGATCATCCTTGATTGCTGTGAATGGATGTAGCTGCTCGTGTTTTGAAAAGTGAATGATGTGTGCTGGAAGGCCCAACTAAAATTTGGGTACTAAGATATTAATGAATATCTCTCCAGGACCAATCTATTAAAATATGGATGATAAAGGTTTGATCTCCTTTTTCATCCATTTCTAATTGTGGTTTTAGTCAGTGAAGACTTTGTAGAAGACAACGTCGAGCTGGTTTTCGTTCTGCTTCTCGAGTTGCTTGTGGCTTTGGGCCATGGTTTCTGTTGTATGCTTCGCCTCTAGTGGGCTAGCTGGTCTTTGATGGTAGCAAATCCTTGCCGGTTTACCGCTGAAGGTCCCCTCTCAGGTATTCTATCATAATCTGAAGTATGCTTTTGATTTACATTCTGTTGTGTTTGATTATATCAGCTATTGATCCAGAGATTGATACGTGATTCACAGAGCGTCCCAGAAATGGAGTACAACAAGCTCGCCCGACAGCCCTCAGAGCTTCAAACTCTTCGAGATCAAAAGCTCGCTGCTGAGGGGGCTCTCGGCGCCGTTGAAGTTGCACGTGTTGCCGCCGAGTTGGAGACTGCCAAGGTCTTGAAGGATCTAGCGGCTGCAACAGGCGTCGGCTGATGCTCTCCTGAGCGCTTGAGAGGCATAGGGGGTGGAGATTGCCAAGCTCCGTCGGGAGCTTGATGCTGCTAACGCTGAAATTGTGGCTATCAAGAAAGATCGTGATGGTAAGTATCGCTTACCCTGTTTGCTGTTACTGCCATGGTCAGTCCTTAACTGTGCTCGTTGCAGGCGTGGCCGGTGAGTTCAGGGTGCTCCAGGGAGGCCTTCGTTCTCTGCTCCGGCAGGTCTTCACCGACGTGCATGAGGACACCATCAGGACGGGCCATGAGAATCAAGTGCTGCGGCAAATGCCAGGGCTCATCGACTTCGCGCTGAAGGGAACGCTGAAAGACGGGGCCTTGCCGACCCTAGTGTGGATTCGCTCCGACTATCCGGATGCTGACTTGGCGCGCATGGCCGAGGGCTTCGCCGTCGGGACGTCGGACGAGCAGATTCAAGAGCTGCAACGGGACGTGCAGGCCAGGGCTCACGAGCTTGCTGCATACTTTGAGAGGGTCGAGCCCCTGTGGGAGCGGTTCGGGCTGCTCACGACGCGTCGTGGTTAGGACTTCGTAGTGTTTTCTGCATTGTACTCAAGCTTTTGTAAATAAACAAATGAAGTTTCTGACCCTCTTGTACTTGTGTAAAATTTTGTGCATTTACGTTTTCAGTTCCGTTGGGCGTTGGTCAAGCGACTAGGTTGGGTATAGCTCGTAGGGTCGAGTGTCGGGATCGATACATCTGTAGAGCGTTACCAACTCCGGGTTGTCGATCATTAGCCGCGAGAAAAACTTAAACAAGAGCGTTTGCGATTACTTAGCACGTCCGAGGGTCACCCGCGAAGCTCGGCGCGGGGAGGGGAGTCGGGCCCCAAGGAAACGGGAAGAGGCACGAAGCCTGATCGTAGAAGATTAAGGCATGGAGCCTTTAGGAAAGAAACCAAGGCACGAGGCCTAAAAACGAAGGGCGAAGGGGTCGGATGTTCCAACCCCCGAGTGGGGAAACAGACTAGCCCCCGGGCGGTGAAGGGCGGCCGAGTCGACTGTGCTTCACTGCCCAAAACAGTAAGGAAGGCGAAAAAATGTACAAAAAACTTAGCTGATTTTATTATGCTTAGAATCAATGCAGATTGTCGATGTTCCAGGCGTGGGCTAGCTCCCTGCCGCCCTCGGTCGCCAGCTTGTAGACGCCGTGTATTAGGACTCGTTTGATTACATATGGCCCTTCCCACGGGGGAGACATCTTGTGGTGGTCGGCCTTGATCTGGACTCTCTTGTATACAAGGTCGTCGACGTTGAAGGCCTGACCCTTGACGCACCGAGTGTGTAGTCATCACAGGCTTTGCTGGTACCTGGCCGACCGTAGAATGGCGACGTCGCGTGCTTCATCTAGCTGGTCCAAGGCATCCTGCCGCACCGCTTCTGAGTGCTGTGGTCGGAGTGACGGTTCAAGTCATTGAAGCACGCCGTGGAGGTAGACGCACATACGCTCGGAGGCCTCCTTGTGCATGGGGTTGTCGGACGTGGCAGACTTGTTGAGGTTGTAGGCTGCCATTGCCAGGTTCTCAAGTGGACTGTCGAAGACGGGCGTGCTGCCATCCATGATCTGCTAGTACGTAGACCGTGCCCGGGCTCGAGTGCCTGCGCTTGTTGCGGCAGCACCTTTGCCCGGAGCATCATCCCCGGTGGCGGTTTTCCACCAGAGGACTTCCTTGACGATAGATAGTGCGTGATGACGTGGAGAAGCATCGCCATCTAAAGTTTTGCCGGGAGTCCTCTCCGTCGCGGCCTTAGGAGCCTGCAGCATGAAGCACTCCCAAGCCGGGTCGTGACCCAGAACTGTGTGAGTTTGACGATGACGGGCCACGCACCGCGTACACGGAGCCTAAAGACGAAGCTCGCCGCCTTGGTCGGCAATGAAGTCCAGGCTTCCAAAGCGGAAGGCCTGGCTAGCAGCAAAAACGGGACGTTCCATGATCGACCATCACGAGCGATGGCAACCGTAAAACTCCCAAAACGAAGGTCAGAGATCGAAGTCTCTCCCACCAGAGGAAAAATAGAAGCCATCGAAAAAAGAACCGAAAAGGCACCACGAAAATCCTCTTCCTGGCGCGCCAACTGTTAGTGTTCTGACCACCAATATAGTAAAATTTACGTAATCAAAGAGAAATTGGGTGCGCTCTTCATATTTGAAGTGGCCTAGCCTAAGAAAGACTCAAGAGTTAACCTAGTTCAGACACCCTACGTCCAGGGAGAGAGTGGGTGTATCGTATTAGCTTGTAACAAGGTTACAATGGCGGAAGGGCTCTTGCTCGGGGTAGAACCCTGGCGCTCGTGAGTGGTGTGTGTATGAGAACTAGAACTAAACTTGACTTGTCGACTAACGCGCCCGGTACTCCTTTATATAGGGGTCGGACCGGGGTTACATGGCTTGGCGCTTACGGAACTGGGCGGCTCCCTGACGGGTGGGGCCGCTATCTTCTGCGAGGTTGATCTTTTGGCTTCTGCTGGCGCCGGAGCAGACGGTCGACGTCCTTTGATCGCCCTTTTGTCCATCGTCAGGAGACAAAGGTGTCTTAACCATTTGGCTTTACCGCCTGACGGGTAGCTTTACCTACCGTCGAAACGCTTTACCTCCTTCTGTACTGCTTTGACGCCTTATTTGGTTGCTTTACCGTCTTTTGAGCACCTTTACCTTCTTCCGTACGTCGTTAAGAATCTCTGTGCCAGCGTCATCCTGCCCCGACATTAGCGTGGTCGGGCCAGCATCTTTGGGCGAGTTCAGTTGTTGGGGTCGGGCTATTGTTGGTGACGTGGTAAAGGCCTTTTGCGGGCTGTGAAGCGGGCCGTGGGCCGTATTTCGTAGCTAGGTTTTTGTACTCATGCTGGTCCTTTAGGTACCTAGGGTATATAGTCTCGACATACACATTCTTATAAAGACTATATACTCAATTTTGTGGCAAAATATTTGGAGGGGCAGCTTTTCCCCGTGCTCCTCCCTCCGCCCCTTCCATGAGGAGAGCCCAATCCGTTGCTAATCACCAAGAGCAGGACGGTGAAGGAGTTGGAAGCCGTACTCTCATACCTCCGCTTCGCAGCCTCAGCAGCCTTGGTGCGGGCCTTCACTGCCGCGCGCATCCACTACGATGACCCGAAGCACGAGCCCTGCCGCCATATTCTTCTCTCCTTCTCCTGCTCATACTCAGCCTCAGGAGTTTGCCATGTTTCTTTCACTACTAAAAAAGTATTTCTACTGGCGGTTATAAATACTTTTTCAATCCGCAGCCATTTTATAGCCTGTATAAATAGACTATTTCTCTAGACGTAAATTAAGAACCGCCTGCATTAGAAGGATAATGGAGGTGGTTGTCATTACCTGCGGCTTGCATTAGGGCCCTAATGCAGGCGGAATCTAATGACAACCGCCTGCACCAAGGAGCATAATGCAGGCGGCAACTTCTATCGGCCGCTTGCAATACGAGATATAATGCAGGCATCAGCTTACATGAACCGCCGGATGGGCTGAAATGTTGGTGGCTCTTTTTATCAGCTTCCTGCATTAGTATTTTAAAATTAATATAAAACAGAATAATAATCATTATTATATAGGTCATAAAGACAAATGGCACTTATATATTTAACACATAACTCAAGCAAAATATTCATATAGACAAATTAAACTTCTAACAAACAAATATATATTACAAAACACAATAAGAGTGATCCAACATTTTCATTATCAAACATCGTCTCGATCATTTAGAATAGCCTAAACCTATCATACGAAGAAAGATGTGGATAGTTTGGCACTCTTAAATCATCATTATAAGCCACTTGATTCAAAACGGTATGTTCAATATTTTTGAAAGATGTATCTATCTTCCCATGTGTCTATATCTTGTACTTTTTCTTAAAACCTCTCTTCATCAAATGTAATTGGATCACTAAAGCATTAGATCAGACTATCTTATTGGCACAATCAATACATGGACAAAATATCTCATTTCAACCTTCTCTACTGGCATGTTTCTTAGCAGCTTCTACAAATAAAGAAACATTTTGAAGGCACTGGGGAGAAGGTCTTGGTGCATTATATATCCATGATCAATCCATTTTTTTTATATCAATTTGCATATAAAGTAAAAAGGATCGAGATAATTAATTTTTAAGTAATATACATATGATTCTAACAAAGAGACTACCATTAAAAAAAGAATTAACTAACTACATGTAATCGATCATTGGAATATAGATTCACCACAAAATTTGTAAACTATATATAGTCAATTTAATTATCAATATCATAACCTATCGTGTATATTGATCTTATATTTATTTAAAGCAAAAATAAGTCAATTAAACTATAAATATGGGTTAAAAATTTGGAGAAATGTAATTCTATAGAAATATTAATTGTAAACTCTACTCAATTAATTTAATAATCAAAATTATACGAAACCTAGCATGTAGATTGATCTCATATATATATTTGAAGTACAAATTAACCAACTAAACTATAAGTATGAGATAAAAAAGATAGGAGACATGTAATCTCATAAGAATATTAAGAGCCACCACAAACATGGTAAACTCAATTGAATAATCAAAATCACAAGAAACTTGAGAAACTCTAGATATTAAAAAATCTAGATTATATGGCTCAAATTGCAACCAAACTTATATTAAATAGATGGAAAAACATCCACATACCACTATAAACAAGATGCGCAAAAAGAATGAGAAGCAAAACCGTCCCTCCTCACAATCGAAACCCGCCTCGCCGCCGCGCTGCGCCTCTGTTCCGAAGGTGTCGTGAGGAACAGGGCGCGGCGCTACTGTGCCTTATATAGGCTAACCTAATGCGTGCGTCTCTCTTAAATATGCGCCTGCATTTAGGATATAAGCGGCTAGTTAAGAAAACCGCCTTCGGAAAATGTCCTAATACAGGCGGCTGTCCTAACCTACTGCCTGCACTATAATACAGACGGTAGGTTAAGACATCCGCTTGCATTAGGACCTTTTTGATAGGCGGTTTTCTTCCCCAGACCCACCTGTTACCTAGTACAAGTGGTTTTTTTTATTAAAAACCACCTGCATTGTTTCAAGGGGTGTCCGGAGAAATACTTTTTGTAGTAGTGTCTAACTCTGCCAGCTCGTCGCGAACGAACTCCACAGTGCTAGATGCTGTCGATGAGTGGGACGCGATAACGAGGAGATGAGGGGCAAGGCGTGGGAGTTTAGAACAGGGGCAATGAGGGAAAGAAGGGGCGCGACGGTGGGGTGAGGCGGGCTGGAGGAAGGGGAGAGGATGCGAGGCAGCACCGACCGTTGGTGAGAGAAGGAAAAATATGGACGCGGCAACTGCACTTCGCGCATTTTGGAGAAGTGCACGGTAGCTACTTTTCACGACGCCCGTGCACTCAATCCTGGCTATCGACGATGGAAACGGGCTGGAGTCTTCCCAACACATTTTCTGAGGTTTATTCATGCATCAATACTAGAGAGGATGACGTTTCTACGGATAGAAACGGTTTCTGCATGGTTTACTCTCTCTCTCCAGTAATTTGTTTGCCACATGAGCTAAATGTTGACATGTCAAAATATTTATTAGGGATAAAAACTATCGTTAAAGTCATGGAGTGCACTTATGAGTTTTATCCACCCTCACACTGCTTCTCTGCGTTCAGACTTCGGAGACGATCAATGTAGGAGTACGTAGCATGCACACAAAATCTAAAAATCAGTTGATAAACTGGTGAAATCTGTAGATTTCAAAATTTAAAACTTGAAAATCGATAAACTTAAGGTAAACTAGTGAAACTGCTCGATAAATAAAAACACGACAGGTTTACTTATAGCATTTCGATTAAATGTTGTTCCATTTTTAATTTTTCAATTTGAAACAATTTTAGATCGGTTTTCACAGTTTTCATCCACTAGGATGAGGTCCCGCTCGAAACTCTGGTAAATGGTACTTAATACCTTTGTAAGGAGCTAAAAAGCCTACCTGTTAGGATAGCCGGAGTCCACAAGGTAAAATTTACCTACAAATTATAACATAAAGCCATGAGATGTAAAGTTCATTTTCAAAAACAAAAAGCTATAATTATGAAGCCGACACCATACCAGGTGGAGGATGTGGGAATATGGCAGCATACTTCCGTAAAGCATCATTAAACACTCTCATACCATGCACCGATCCGGGCCATCCCACAACAGCAAAAGTGAATTGCATATCAAAATCACAAATGTGTGAGTAGGATATCCATGGTGACCTACATGTTGAATCACCTTTGCCGAGGGTACAACAACTGGTACATGCGTACTGTTTATTGCACCTATACAGTTGTTAAAATGAAGAGCAAAGCGATCACCTAGTAATCCTGGGTGAGTTGTTGTGAAGCTGGGATCCTTCGGTTTCACAATGTCTTTGGCCAAAAGAAAGACACTTTCCTACACTTCATTGAATTTCCTACTAATAGTTTCTTTGGACTTCTCAAATCGATTCTTCACTTGAACAAAAGACTGGGGTGCACCAATGATCCATAGAAACATTGCCAACGCTTCAACAGAGGACATCTTGCTACTTGATGTCAAACCATAAGATGAGACTAATAAATCATGTAGCATATCCAATAGTGTCCTACTCATCCTAAACATTTCATAGCAATCTTTTGGATTGTTGAGAGTTTTACTAACCCAAACATGACCCGGTAGTACAGATTCCCTTCTCACGGACTTGTTGAAAAAAAGTTTCAGCATAATACATACCACATGCTGTTCTCACTGCTCCAAATTTTCTCAATGTATCAACTCGACAAAAGTGCAATAGTGTAGGCCATATCCTCATCCTCATTATCAGAATTTAAACCGATCTACAAAGAATAGAAAATCTACTTAAGTTCAAATATAAAAGTAGTGTCGGTGTTTCGTACACCGGCACTGTAAATTTATACGATCGAACGAGGGATCGTGCGTTTTCATAATCGAATTGCCTAGTCTACAAGCGAGACTCAAAGGTTAACCTGGTTCGGGCCGCTCGAGGCGTAATACTCTATGTCCAGGGACGAGAGTACAATGCGGAAGGGCTCCGGACGGATCCGAGAGTCCCAAGCTCGCGTGGTGGGGGTGGTTTACAAGTGGTGATGTGTATCTTTTTTCTCTGCGCTCTTTTCTTCTTCTTGCTTTTTTCTGCTTGCCTCGTTTTAGCTTCCTAGGTACCCCTTTTATAGAGTCAGATCTGGGTTGTCTTGACTGGACCATGGTTGGGGTGACCGGACCATGGTTTGAGTATCTTGTCGCCTACGAAAACGGATGACCCCTTGACAAGTGGGGCCACGGTCTTCAGTGATTCCTGCTCTCTGGCGTTTGGGGCAGACGATCGGCGCCTCCCGTTCGTACCTTTGTTCATTGAGAGAGAACAAGGTTGCTTTACTGTTTAGCTTTATCGCCTGGTGGGTTGTTTCTCGTTTAGCCGGGTAGTTGCGGAATCTTCCGAAATGCTTATCTCCTCTGCGAAACTGTACGTCGTTAGGAATTCTGAATCGACGTGATTGTTGGTGTAGTGACGGCTTTGTGGTGGTCGGCGGGTGAGTCTCGACCACTAGGGTCCTGATAGCTTGAGTCTCGACCCCTGAGGGTCGGGGTGATTGCACCCGCCTCGGCTTCGGGCCTTGGCGAGGCTTCCTGACCGCTGCGGCCGGACCGCATTTGTGAAGTTTTTTGTGGGCCGTGCTGTAGAAGATGATCCGTAGATATCTGAAGTATACTATCTCGACAAATAGATATAAGGTTTCATACATATTAAGTTTGAAAAAACTGAAAAAAGGGCTTTCACTAGTAATAAATGATGGTTCACTGTCACTAGCACTGAGCATCGCCCGCTCGCTCGCCCGCTAAAAAAAGAGCTTTCACTAGTAATAAACGAGAGTTCACTGTCACTAAAACTGAGCATCACCCACTTAAAAACTACTACAAAGAGCTTCCACTTTCACATGAGGCCTTCCTTAGCATACCACCGCTTCAACCAAATAAATCTCTCATCCATGGTGCTAAACGCCTTGAAGCTAGCTCGGTGTTCAGCTTTCAGAAATGACTGAGTGACCATAAAATGCTCCACTGATCCTTCCCTTGCTCCACATTGAACTGTCAGATCTAGGACTTCCTTCATCTTCTCTTCCAAATGCTCACCGAGCATAACCTTGTTAGCAATCTTACAGTTGGCCTCCAAAGTGGCGCCAATACTTTTCATCAACCGACCATAGGATTCTTTGTTTCACTGGGCTTTTGGCACTGCTACTAGATCCACGCTTAACTGGGATGCTTCTTTGAGAGTGACTTGAGTCTGTAGTCCGTGATACTTCTTGTTGTCCATCACCTACTCCATTGAATATTCCTTCCTTATCATTTCCTCTAAGAACTTCACCGGGGATACATGCAGAAGAGCCATCTACAACAATAGCACCAAACATTTCCTTTAACAATTCTTCATGATCAGGAGGTCCCTTCTTGAGCTTCTTCCAATCTGAATGTCCCTACATATTTTAAAAGGTTATGATAAGTATTGATCTGTTCCATAACAAAATATAGCTATTAAAAAAAACTATATGGAAACAAAATGCTTCAGCAAGATATACCTTTGTTACTCTTTGCCAATACTCTTCTGTAGCATCCACAGTTTCCAAAGCATCATTCCAGCCTAGTCCAGTATCTATATTGAGTTGCAGCCAAAAGCCATACAATCCTTTGAGTAAATCCCGTTTGTTCTTAAGTTGTAGCTTAGAGTGATGCAAACCAGTGCGTTGGAAATACTTTTCTGCTATGTTGTTGTAGCCACGGGTACCCATCACACCATTAGGTCTATTCCTAGCATCAATCTCCTCAATGCAGATATCACAAAAAATTCTAGTGTTCTCAAAAGACCACTCTGCCTTATCAAAGGACTGTTTCTATGACAATTATTTAAATACATCAAATTACACTACTGGAGACAAAGCACAAGCATCACAATTTGCAAAATGTAAAAACATACCAAGTTTCCATTAAGTGTTCCACGAGGCTCGAATTCATCTTCATGGGTACGCTGAGAATCGACATCGTCAACATCAATGGCAGCTTGGCGGGGTGGCTTGTAGGTGCTCTTTCCATTCCCACAACCACGGATAGAACGTGTGTGTAAGGATCAAGTACATCGAGAAGAGGGGTTGAATCCGTGAACTTATAGTACTAATTTTGTTATGAACTAAAACTATAAGACTCTAAAAAGAATTAAAAAACAACCTATCACACTACTCAAATGGTAAGAAAATGCAATAAGCAAATAGAGTGAGATAGAGAATGCTCAGTGATTTTTTCTTGAGGTCTTCGAAGATAGGCACCTTCCCTTAATCCTCGTTGAATCACTCCCGTCGGAGTCTTGTTTCTCCTGTCGTTCTCGAAACGATGCTCACAAAGGTACGATTCACTCTCAGAGTGAAGTCACCAGCGTCTGGCGGTCGCACACAATACCCAAGTGCTAGAGCAAGCCTCCAAGGCTCGAGCGCTCTCTCTTGGTGTCTTTTTCGAGCGAAGGACCCGAAACCTCATACAAACTTAGTGTCGTCTTCAATAATCTTCTCAGAAGCTCGATCACCGACTCCTAACCGGTGTAAGCTGCCCACACCAAGAGTAATAGGCAAAGATTATTCTTCTCAAACCCTACAATCTCTAGAAGTGTATGAATACTCTCTGTCACTCTTTAACTAGCACCAAAGATCTTCAATCTTGTGATGTGCTCTCTTGGTGGTGTCCTTTGGCCTCTCATAAGTTTTCTCTAGCTCTTCAGATCTCAAGCACACGGCAAAACGTCTCCCTCCATGGTTTAAATAGGCTCCAAGCCTAAAAACAATCGTTGAAATGTGATGTTATAAAGCTGACTGCTTCATGCAATTACCGGACTGTTCGATGACTAGTCCACTGGACAGTCCGGTGACCTTTTCCTCCACTGGCCAGGGAAAACACCTTCTCTGAAATCTATTTCATAGGACACTGGACTGTCCGGTGCATACCTTCACTGGACTGTCCGGTGACTTTCACTTTTAGACTTCTAAAGACATCTTTTTTGGACTTTGGCTTCAATCTCTCCGAACTATTCCGGTGACTGTCACACCGGACTGTCTGGTATCTTCTCCGCAGCAACTCCAGAGAGCACCTCTCTCTGGACTCCGAAATTCTAGCTCACCGGACTGTCCGGTGACTGCTTCTTTGACTGAACTTGATCTTCGGTCTTCGACTTCGCTTGTGCTACTATCTTCAGTGCTTTCTGAGGATCTAAGAAGCATTCACACCTCTAACACTTGTATGTCAGAAGACAAATAACTTTACCCCCATTAATAGTACCGGCATTTCTATAGACTCTCTAGTTGTCCTTAGCCTTGATACTCTAATGCTTAAAAACTCCTCTTTTAAGGGTGGTGCTTTTCTTCCACCGAGGAAGCTCACTATATTGATGTATAATTAGCGAGGTGGTACCTTAAAATCACAACTGTTAGGTATGGTGTTCATTCAATCACTAAAATCAATCTATATTTTTTAGAGGACTTCAAAAGTCATAAAGCTAACAACATGCAAATTCATGAAACGAATCAGCTTGACGTTTTCCACGAGCAGCTCCACGGCCCAGAGCACTTGCACTGTCCTGGTCGCGCCCCTGGAGGCCTCCTGCATCGTGAACCTGGACCGAAGCCACACTGTGTCCCTGAACACCATCAGCACCATGCCTCTGATGCCTCTGAACACCATGCGCGAGGCCGCTGCCCGGTCGAGTCGTGGTCGTGGTCACGGACCATGCTGCTGGTCTAGCCGCCGCCTGTACGGACACGTCCGATGCCGCTCAGCAACCTGCTTCCAACGTCGCCCAAGATGCCACCTCCGCTACCTGCTTGGCCGCAGCCTGCTCCAGGTGTGAGGACGCCGCCTGCGCCACAGCCAACACCGCGCGCAAGGCCGCCTCCAGCGCCGTGCCTGAGCCCCGGGCCAGTGCCACACGCTAGGCCACCACCAGCGAAGCGAGCGAGGACGCCGCCCCCTCCGCGTGAGGCCCCATCAGATCCAGCGTCAAGGTACCGGTAGAAGGCCGCTTGATCATCTTCCTCCTCCCCACCGAACTCCTCGCCTTCCTCCATAGCTTGGCTGCCTTAACCCACACGGGAAAAAGGTTCTTCAACGAATCACGAAACCTCAACGCATCATACAGGTTCTCCTCTGGATCGTTGATTTCATTTGGCTCCATCTTCTCTTCGCCAGGTGAATCCAAGAAATTTTTGCTAGGTATTAAAGGAGCTGTGGAGGAGCACAGAGATAGGGAAAGGAAGGAGATTTTTCAATCCTTACCATCTAATACAGTGACCTTTCAACATTTACCATTCAGTTCGTAAGCCTTCTATTTAGAGGCACTAATTATGTTTTATTCTTCAAAATGAACCACTTTTTCCAATTATTAGCATTTTCGCTGATTTATAATTTTTTCTCCCACCTGGTATGACGATTATACCCTCATCTCTATCCAACACGAGCAGCAGCCGCATCTCTTTTCCCACATCTCGTTGCTCCGATGCCTCTCCGTCTAAGGTTCTTGGGGGCGGGGGATCCCGACCGGCTTCCTAGAGCAGGCGGCAGTTCAACCCCCGCACAGCTGCGCCACCGCTCCTCGCCTCGTCCTCGGACTCACTCCGCCTCTAGCACGCCCCGCTCGACGACCTCTCCCCCGCGGCCGCCGCGCCCGAGCTCCGCTCTGTACTCGACAACCGCAAGGCCTCCGCCTCCGAGTTCTGCGCGCCTCTCACCTCCTTCGACTGGAACAAGATCGAGCCCCGCCGCATCGGGACCGCGTCTATCGACACCACCTGCACCGTTTGGGACATCGACCGCGGCGTCGTCGAGACGCAGCTCATCGCGCACGACAAGGCCGTGCACGACATCACGAGGGCTGGGCGAGCTGGCGCAGCAGCAGAACGACCAGGCAGGTCGCGCGGGGCAGCAGCGTGAGCAGGCAGGCACGCGCGCCCGACGAGCAGGTACTCTGCAACCATGATGGACACCGAAAGGTAAAGGTTTCTATTTTTTCTTATGTCTTTGATTTTAGCCGCATTCAGATTAGTGGGAGAGGACGAAGAATGAGGCGAAGTAACAGACTATCTAAGACTTCTTTTTTTTTTTAAATTCATTAGGATTGATCTCGATGTAGCATTTACAATATGCGTTCTATTTGGTCAGTTCATAGCTAAGTTTGACGACGGTGGTTGTGTTCATGTACCATGCAAATACAATGAATGGGTAGTGGATTCTCAACGTTGCTCACTTGCTAGTTTGCAAAAAGACTTTTCTGCCAGAGTGAAATGGGGAAGTAACCAAGAGGCACAGGTTTCTGCATTTGACAAGAGCACCGGTCAGGAATTAAGGTTGGAGGATGAATCTGCATGGCGTGTATTTTCTGAGGGATGTGCTGATAGTAGGTTGTTCTTGTTTGTACATGTGGTAGACAAATTGGATCCGGTGGTCATTACTAACTCATGCCTAACAGATGCTAACGATATAGTTGCTAGTAACGGTGGTGTGGGGAGTGGAACACATGCAGCTCCAAATAGTCAGCTAGAAAGTACATCTAATGTGGTATCTAATATTGCTTCATATGCTGACCTACCTATCGTTGATTGGGATACTCTTGAAATTATTTCAGTCAATGAGGATCAGATTGGTTCTGTAATACCTGTGGTTACTGAAGATATCTTATATGCACATATTGGACTTGGAGCTGAGGATGAGGCAGTATAGAAAGATAAGTTTACAGCTGAAGGAGTAGAAGAAGGTGCAGCAGCAGGTGAAAGTTCAGCAGCACCTACTCATGACGTTACAAGTCTTGATCTTCATGGGGCAGCCATACCTGTTAATGATATGATTCCCGGTGAGGATTCTATCTTTTATGACAAGGAAGACCCTCCAATGACAGTTAACAGCACATATGCATCTATGAATGAGTTTAGGTCAGCCGTGAGGCAACATGCTATAAAGGGGCAATTTGAGTTGGGTACAGAAAGTTTCGATACAAGGAGGTTTAGGGGTTATTGCACAGCTGAGGAGTGTCCATGGAAGATTGTGGTGAGGTTAATGCCTGATGAAAAATCTGTCAGGGTACTAACATTTAAATTTTTAGTATTTATGAAACTTCAATTTCATTTAACTAACAAATTTTTTTATGTGCTGCAGGTTACTATGAACAATTATGATCATTTATGTGCTTCTACCGGCAGAGTGAAGACTAGGATGACAACATACCATTAGATAGCAGAGAAGGCAATACCTTTTTTTTAAAGAAGGACTCAAATCTGGGTGCAAAGAAGCTACAAGAGGTGCTAGAGGAAAAATATAATGTGAAGTTAGGATATTCAAGTGTGTGGCTTGGTCGACAGAAGGCAGCACAAAAACTATTTGGATCATGGGAAGAAAGTTTTGCGGACTTGTACAGGTTCAAGGCAGAGGTTGAGCTAAGAATGCCAGGAAGTATTGTAGAGATAGATGTGCAAGAGGAGGAGGATGGTGTCTATTTTTATAGATTCTTTTATTGTTTCAAGCCTAGCATTGATGGGTTTCTACATGGTTGTAGACCATACTTGAGCGTTGACTCAACAGCACTTAATGGCAGGTGGAATGGACACCTTGCTTCAGCCACAGGTGTAGATGGACATAATTGGATGTACCCATTTGCATTTGGATTCTTTCAATCTGAGACTGTTGAGAATTGGTCTTGGTTTATGGAACAACTTTATAAGGTAGTAGGTCTTCTACCATGCTTAGCAATCAGCTCTGATGCTTCTAAAAGACTTGCTGCAGTTGTGAAGAAGGTGTTCCCTTGGGCAGAGCATAGGGAATGTTTCTGGCACTTGATACAGAATTTTATAAAGCAGTATCGAGGAGCTGTGTTTGGAAACATGTATCTAGCAGCTAGGACTTACTTGCCCGATAGATATAAGTACTACATGGACATGATTCATGAGGCAGATTGTACAGTTAGAGGATATCTCAAGCAGCATCACAGTGCACTTTGGTCACGGAGTAAATTCTCAGAAGAGATAAAGTGTGACTTCATCACTAACAATCTAGCAGAATCATGGAACAAATGGGTGAAGGATATTAAGGACTTACCAATCTGTGAGCTTGCAGACACTCTAAGGACAAAATTTATGGAACTTTATGCAAAGAGAAGAAAGATAGGTGAGAGACATCAAGGTATTATGCTCCCTGCTGTAGTTCAACAACTCAATGTGATGACTAGATGTCTAACACACTTGAAAGTTGTAGAAGGAAATAGAGAGACGGCACAAGTGACTGAAATAACAGCTGACCATGAGATACAAAGGCATGTGGTGCATCTTGGGAATCACACATGCTCATGTAGAGAGTGGCAAGTGTCAGGAAAACCATGTCCTCACGCATTGGCACTCATAATAACAATTAGAAACCACAAAATGGCTGATTATTTGCATTCATACTTTTCAGTGGATCATTTTAAGCTAGCATATGCTGGTGTTACTCAACCATTAAGGGATAAGTCTCAATGGCCAAAAGTCAATCTTGGGTTCAAGTTGTTGCCTCCTTTGCAAAAAAGATCAGTAGGGAGACAATGGAAAAACCGAATAAAAGGATGCTTGGAGAAAGGTGGAAGCTCTAGAAAAGATGTCAAAGGCAAGTGGCAGGTTTTGTGCAAAAGGTGTGGAGAAAGAGGCCATAGACAAACCTGGTCGAAGTGCTGTTATAATGGTACAAAGAAAAGGTAGAAATATTATAATTTATTCTTTCGAATTATTTGACTGCTGGTCTAAATTGTTCTTCATCTGCAGGAAGAGCCGTGCCAAGCAAGGAAGGCCATTAATGAGGAAAACGAGCAGCAAACACTTCTACACACCTAAAAGGCAAAAAATTGCAACAAATGAGTCAACAAGTAATCTTGGACCTATCACAAGGAGGTAGGGAAAAACTTCCATTCAAATCAGCAATTGCATTATATGACATATTATCTGTTTATTACAGTCAATTGGCATTATCAGTCCATGAGGAAGGAGGCACAACCCAAGAATTGGCCACACCTTCGAGGCCATTTAGTACTAGTCCTGGACCGGTTACGAGGAGGTAAAAAAAATATTTCATTCACATTAATAAAATACATGATGTTTTGCATATTCTTTTTGTATTGAAGGCAATTGGCATTATCAATTGGTGCTGGAGAAGGCGGGAATTAGGAAATAGCCACAAAGACAGCAAAAAAGATCACTCCAAGGAAGGGCAAAAAATGATTCCAGATGCTTTGATCTATGTTTTTGTAGGTCCAGAACATGTCTGGAAGCATTGGGATGCTTTTGTAATGAAATTAGACATGCTTATGTGTCCAGAATATGGTTGTATGCCTTTTTATTTAACTAGACATGCTTATTTGTAGTCCAGAACATGGTTGGATGTTTAAACTTGTATGGATCATTAGTTTCAAATATTTAATCGCTTATTTGAAGATATTTGGCATGGTTCGTATTTTTGTGGATGATATATGGTGGTTTATTTGCTAGGACGATGATGTTTAAACCTGTATGGATTGTGAAGATTGTTTATTCTCTCTCTCTCTCTCAGTGTATAAATATATAAGGATATGCTGTTCAATTTTTTTAATGATACATGTAAACGTACTAAAATATTGAATTAGTTAGAGGTAGAAATAAGCTTTGATGCATCCAAAGGTATTTTGGTCAGATCAAGTGCTAAATGAAGAGATAATTAAAAAGAAATGTAAAAGGGGTCTGTTTTGAAGAGTAAAACGTAATTAGTGCCTCTAAATAGAAGGGTTACGAACTGAATGGTAAATGTTGAAAGGTTACCGTATTAGATGGTAAGGATTGAAAAATCTCAGAAACAAAGATGTAAGGGGAAAGGGGATCGTGACCTTCGTGAGAGGGGTCTCGGTGCGGTTCTGGTTACTAAATAGCAAAGGGTGTAATTTTGAGGAAAAAATTAATTTGAAATAATTTTCTCTTTTGTGGATTATTGGATTATTATAATTTGGAGTTTCAAATTATATAATCTGATAAAATAATTCAACTGTTTGTTTGCTAACTAGATTATTTAATTTAGATTATATAATCTGTAAGTGAAACCCTGGTCTCACATGAAGCAGTGAATGAAGCCTGCTGCAGTTTTTTTTCCCAGTTGAAGCTCCATCGGCCCGCCGCCTGCGCGCGCGCCCCCCACCGATGAGAATATCAGCTCGCGATCCAACCGCAAACTCGGCATGGGGTCGACCCACAACGTGACTCGGAGTCTGAGAAGAGCTCAACGCGTCACAAGCAGCATCTCGTCAGTGTCACGAGTTGGGTGCTCCTCCCGCGCCACCACCACCAGGCACCAAACTACGACGTTTGGGCGTCCTCGCGGCCGCGGGCCGGTGCGAGACGTCGCGCGCTGGCCTCTCTCGACCGCGACGACGCTATGCACGCCAACGTCGGCGTCACGGGGTCGGGCACGTACGGCCGGTCAAGTGGCGCGGCGGCGCGCACGTCTCAGCGGGCCAGCCGCGAAACGAAAGGACCACCGGCTCGAGCACGCACTACGTCACTGACTCACTACAGCAGCTCCCCGCGCACCTTCGCGCTGTCTGGCAACACGTAACGGACACATCCTCTGTTCGCGAGTCACGCGCCGCGAGCACCAGCCTACCAAGTTAAAGCGTCGCGCGGCCACGAACATCAGCGTGCCACCAGCCCCTCGTACATTTCTGCCGCCCGTCGTCCACGGCCATGCCCCAGCAGCGCCGACGAGCTCACCCGTGGGGTGGGGGGCTTGACGTCAGAAGTGCGCGACGCCGTGCGTCACCTCTCGCGCGGGATATGCATATGATTACAGAGCTGCTGTTAGGACAAAGGAACATAGAGATCATCTGGCTACTATAGTAGATGCATGGTTTCGTTATTAGGCCCAGCTGGCAATTTGATTAGTAATCCACGTTTGTGTTTTGTGCCTGGCTCCGTGGCACTACTATACTCTTGGAATCCTCGTCATCAATCATGAGCACCTGCACTTTACGCGCATAGATCGCGGTGCAGGGTGACATATGGCTCTAGGAGTATCTCGGTACCGCGAACCGCGGAGCTGCGGCTGCTGGTACCGCCAGATCAGAGCAGAGGAGCTTCTTCCCCTGTTGTCCGCGCTGCATAGCCAGCGGGAACGGCAGTATATTCCGTTCGTTCGCCATGTGCGTTGCACTTGCATTACGGAGTAAAATCAGATTAGAAAATGGAGTATATAGTAAAATGGAGTTAAAGAAAAGTATAGCAAGCGTCGGTAGATGGAGCCCTGGTACAGTGTGTTCGTAGCCGAATTTGGCAGGGTGATTAAAGTGCATGAAGGACCATTAATTCTCTGATTTGCTAGCTGAAAAATATCAGAGGCTGCATCTATGACAGGTTTGCTACGTACATAGGAAAGTGCTCTGCATGCACACCATGATTAAGTTGCCATTTGCTCAGATCCTCCCACGTACAGCACCTCTCAGAAATTCAAAACCATGCAGGTGCAAGGCTACTTAAATTTGGTATGTGCTGATGCCGATCAATTTCTGATCAGGCGTGCTGGCCATTTCCAAAACCTTATACAGGCAACTTCTTACCATATATGTGCCACACGATTATTTCTATTTCAGCCAGCCGGCCCTAGCTAACTCCAGTCATCCCTGCAAATACATATTTGCGGGATACGGCCGAACTCCTTCCCAAGTTCGTCAAACAACCAATTCATTTCTTTTTGCATTTAGGATCAGTAAACCTTAGGCGATTTCTGCTGCAAATCGTTCGTCTGGCCTCCGCGTTAGCGAGGCTTCTTTGGTGGTTTGCTTGAAAATCATCCGTCTGCTCACGTGACGATTGACACATCAGTTGGTGCATCAGTTGCAAACAAAGTGTCTGCCATGATTGAAAAGATAATAGAAGCTCGTTTAAAAAACATGAATCTCGGCACAACAGTCGGCCATGGTACAACAAAAACAGCAGACCCAAACGTCCAAAATTTGCCAAACTCAAATAATGCCGCCATGACACCCGGTGCGCAGGCTGGCATGGGTGCTGCACCTAATAACTTTAGTATTAACAAGGATTTTCATACAACTGCAAATGTTATGCATAATAATCGTGTAGATGGTCGGAATTATATGGGTTTTGATAGTTTCACATCAGCACAAGGTTTAGGTAGATCGTCCAATGGAATTGGACCCTTTAATTTTCAACTGCCATATTGCACTACTACGGCATATAGCGAACCGCCGATCTGTTCACAAGGATCAGGCGCTCCTATCCCCGGCTTGACATCTCCCGCATGGCTTCCTAATGCAACACCGAACATGCTGGGCAGTTCAGGTCCTCAGTTCAGGCCTCAAACAGCTGCTGTCAATCCTTGGCCATGTGCCGAGTCAAGTTCCAGCGGTGTGCGTGAACAAGTAGCTGCTGTACTGAAAGAGCAGTTCGGCGTTGAGCTAAAATGCCGAGCCAGAGCATATCAGAAACCATATCCAGATTTTTATGACTCACTGCCATTTCCTCATGGGTTTAGGGTGCCTGAATTTGTTCAATTCAGTGGAGAAGATACTTATGAGCATGTGAGTCATTTTTTAGCACAGTGTGGGATTTGTGGTGCTGGGACTGATGACGTGCTTAAATTGCGTTTATTTTCCTTATCATTGTCCGGTACTGCATTCGCTTGGTTCACATCACTTCCACCTGGTTCAATTTATTTTTGACCTCAGATAGAACAAAAGTTCCATGAATATTTTTACACGGGGGAAACAGAGCTGTGTCTTTCCCATCTGAATCGGTTAAGCATAGGAATAGTGAAACTGTATCCGAATATATCAGAAGATTTAGTGATACAAAGAACCGATGCTTTAGCTTAACGCTTACTGAGAAGGATCTTGTTGAGCTAGCATTTGCAGGATTGTCTTCTCATATTAGGGAGGTGATGAATGGGCAAGACTTTACTGAAGTGAGTCAAGTGCTTCAAAAGGCTCTGGCTCAAGAAAGCCGAGCGCAGGATACTAGGACATTTCGTAAGTTTGATAGAATAAAAATGATAACCCTAGGGTTAATTTCATGGATTGTGATTCTGAATCTTCAGATGATGAATCAGCAGATGTATGTGTGGCCGAATGGTCTTGGACTTCCGAGAGGCCATTCGCATGCAGTCACATGTTTTTCTTGGTTCACATCACTATGTTTTTCTTAGTATAACTAAGGAAGGATCTGTCCCTATTTCTGTACAGCCGACTCCTGCAGTCAGGCTAAGCGCTATTGTAATTTTAGATGAGTAATGTTGATGCAAACTTAGAGTGGCTTCGGTAGCAAATCGAGCAACACCGATTAAATACAAGCAATATTGCCGAAGCCATTGAGGAGTTTGATAGTTTAGATAAGCTAGGGCAAAGATTTTCATCGGCTGATCCTTTAGAAGAAGTTGACATTGGTGATGGAATGGTTCCGAGGCCGACGTTTGTAAACAAAAACATGTCACTCAAGTATAAGAATGAAATGATTGCCCTTTTGCATGAGTATACTGATTGCTTCGCTTGGGACTATCACGAAATGCCAAGTTTAAGCCGAGAGCATCGGGTACCTGTTAAACATGGTTTTAGGCCATTCAAGCAAGCTCCGCGTCGATTTAATCCTAATATGCATGGTAGAATTAAAGAAGAGATACATCGATTGCTAAAAGCATGATTCATTAGGCCATATCGATACGCAGAATGGGTATCTAATATAGTGCCAGTGGAGAAAAAAGGTAGTGGAAAACTTCGGGTGTGTATTGATTTTCGAAATTTAAACAGAGCCACACCTAAAGATGAGTATCCGATGCCGATAGCCGATATGCTAATTAATAAAGCTTCTGGGCATCGAGTGATTAGCTTCCTGGATGGCAATGCTGGTTATAATAGATTTTTATGGCCGATGAGGACACGTCCAAAACGGCTTTCCAATGCCCAAGTTTTGTTGGTCTGTCTGAGTGGGTAGTCATGACCTTCATCTTGAAAAATGCAGGAGCGACATATCAACGGGCTATGAATTTGATTTTTCATGATTTAATTGGGGTCATTTTAGAGATTTAGATAGATGACATTGTTGTTAAATCAGACAGTATGGTACATCATTTGGCCAATTTATGTTTGTCTTTAGAGAGTGCGTCGATATGGTTTAAAAATGAATCCGCTTAAATGTGCTTTTGGTGTGTCGACCGGCAAATTTTTAGGTTTTATTGTTCATGAGCATGGCATTGAAATAGACCCAACCAAAGTAGAGGGAATCATGAGACTGCAACCACCACAGTGTAAGAACGACGTGCAGAAATTATTGGGAAAAATCAACTATCTCAGGCGATTCATTGCCAATGTGGCCAGCAAGGTTTCTGCTTTTACTCCAATACTTCCACTAAAAAACGAAGCCGATTTTAGTTGGGGGCAGAACAGCAGCATGCATTTGATGAAATAAAGTCATATCTTTCTAAGCCTCCTATACTTAGAGCACCAAAAGCCGGAATACCTTTTCGGCTATACATTGCCGCCAAGCATTTTGTTATAGGTGCTGTTTTATCTCAAGAAAGCGATGGCAAGGAGTATATCATAGCATATTTGAGTCGTCACTTGGTAGATGCAGAGATCAGATACATGTTCATTGAAAAGTTGTGTTTATCATTGTTCTATGTTTTCACTAAACTATGACACTATCTTCTAGCAAGCACATGTGTCATAGCTTGTCAGACTGACATCATAAAATACATGCTTCTCAAGCCGATTCTCAGTGGCAGGATCGGAAAATGGGCATAGGTCTATGAGCCTCTTAAATCCATGAAAGGACAGGTTGTAGCTGATTTTATTGTTGATCACGGTATTAACAGTGAGTCAGAAGTGATCGGCCATATTGAGATCTGTCAATGGAAGCTTTATTTTGATGGCTCTGTGTGTCAGAACGGTCATGGCACTGGGATGGTGTTGATATCACCAAGCGGAGCAGTATTTGAAACATCAGCCTGCCTAGAATATTCTTGCACTAATAACCAAGCTGAATACGACGCTTTGTTACTTGGTTTGCAAATGCTAAATTCTATGGGTGTTAAGCATGAAGAAGCCTTTGGTGATTTGCTGCTAGTGGTGCAACAGGTTGCTAGAAATTTTCAATGTTCAAATGCATTATTAAATAGCTACCTGGATAGGTGTTATTGTGGCTATTCTTGATGATTTTTCTATCAAACATATATCCAGAGAGGAAAATTGGAGAGCCAATGACTTAGCTCAACAGGCATCTGGTTATCAAATTAGCAGAGGAACTTTATATGTATTAGAAAAACCGATGTCCAGTTGTGCTATGCTGCATGGTATTGAATACCCGGGGGGCAATTCCGGAGGAACCGATTTCTCTAATTTAGCCGATGAGCTTGTGATAGATTCAGCTGCCAGTAACAATGAGAAAATTATAGAGTTAGTTGACTGGAGAGTTCCTTTAATTAATTACTTAAAAGACTCTAAGCAGTCAACCCCTAGGAAAATTAGACGACAAGCATTCAAATATTCACTTATAGATAATCAACTATATCGCTGAACCATAGATGGTGTGCTTCTTAGATGTCTTGGTTTGGATGAAGCTCGCATTGCAATGGGTGAAGTTCGTGAGGGCATTTGTGGAACACATCAGTTAGCACACAAGATGAAATGGATGCTCAAAAGGTCTGGCTTCTACTGGCTGACTATGTTAGAAGACTGCTTCAGATACTACAAAGGATGCGAAGCGTAAGATTTGGTGATATACAATCAGTACCTGCATCTTCCTTGCACCCTATTATTAAACCATGGCCATTTCGAGGTTGGGGTTTAGACTTCATCGGCCAGATTAATCCACCCTCTTTGAAGGGACACCGCTTCATTCTTGTTTCCACTGACTATTTTACGAAATGGTTTGAAGCTGTGCCTCCCAAGAATATGATGCATGTGGAAGTTATTAATTTTATTCTTGAGCATATTATTCATCGATTTGGCATCCCACAAACGTTAACTACAGATCAGGGCGCGTCATTTATTTCTCACCAAGTGCGTCAATTTGTTGAGTCATATAGAATTAAGTTGCTCAATTCTTCACCTTACTATGCTCAGGCTAATGGTCAAGCCGAGTTGAGTAATAAGATTTTGATCTAAGCTTATAAAGAAAAAAGTTGAAGAGCATCCGAGATCAATCTTATAAAGAAAAAAGTTGAAGAGCATCCGAGGCGATGGCACGAAGTGTTGTCTGAGGCATTATGGGCTCATCGAATATCTAAGCAAGGTGCGATGAAGGTAACACCATATGAACTGGTTTATGGGCAGGAGGGCCGTTTTACCCATAGAGATTAATCTGGACGCTATCCGATTGGCCGAGCAAAATAATTTGTTAGGCAAGGATTATTATAATTTAATGATCAATAGGATTGATGAAGTGACAGATGCACGATTGAAAGCTTTGGGTGAGATTGAAAAAGAGAAGTTGCGAGTGGCTCGTGCTTGCAATAAGCGAGTGAAGGCTAAATCATTTCAGGTTGGAGATCTAGTGTGGAAAACAATTTTGCCAATCGGTTCAAAGAATAATAGATTTGGCAAATGATCTCCAAGTTGGGAGGGCCCTTTTAGAGTTGTCAAAATTGTGCCAGGTAATTCATACATGGTGCAAACTTTGGAGGGTGCGAATTTGCCTCGGGCATTGAACGGGAAGTATTTAAAAAAACATTTCCAGAGCGTTTGGCAAGATGCTTAGTAAAAGCAGTTACGGCCAATGTTTTGCCATCGTCCTTAGTTTACAGTACAGGCCGGCACAAAAGTATTCACTGTATTGGACATATGTTTATAGTGCTTTTGGCACACTAGCTCACCCAAAAGACAGGGGGGCATGTTCGAATTTGGCAGGGTGATTAAAGTGCATGAAGGACCATTAATTCTCTGATTTGCTAGCTGAAAAATATCAAAGGCTGCATCTATGGCAGGTTTGCTACGTACATTGGAAAGTGCTCTGCATGCACACCATGGTGGGCTTCCTCAATGGATAACAAGGATGATCCTAAGAAGAGAAGTTTTCGAGCGCCAGAGGACCAAGGTTAAGGATTAACTAAAGAGTCTAAAGGACCGCCGGCACTATTAAGGGGCTAAGGTCATTTGTCTCCTGTCATACAAAAGTTAAAGGGTGTAAATGCTCTTTAGATCTTCAAAAAGCGCTAAAGATGGTAGAGGAAGCGAAGTCCTAGACCGAAGCTAAAATCTAGCAGAAGAAGCAGTCACTGGACAGTCCGGTGAGCTCTGTAGGAGCTAGTTCAGAGAGAGGTGCTCTCTAGAGTCGAGGTGGAGCAATCACTGAACAGTCTGGTGGTGTAGTGACCGGATAGTCCGGTGAGCCAGAAAACCAAGTTCAGAGAAGATGTCTCTGGGAGTCCAAAACTGAAAGTCACCGGACAGTTCGATAAAGGTATGCACCGGATAGTCTAGTGTCCTATGAAATGGATTCTAGAGATGGTGTTTTCCTGGCCAGATAGAGGAAAGGGTCACCGGACAGTTCGGTGGTCCAGTCATCGGACAGTCCGGTGATTGCATAAAGCAGTCAGCTTTATGATATCACATTCCAACAGTTGTTTCTAGGTTTGGAGCCTATTTAAACCGTGTAAGCGGATGTTTTACCGTGTGCCTGAGGTTCGAATTGCTGGAGGAAACTTGTGAGAGGCTAAGGGACATCACCAAGAAAGCACAAGACAAGATTGAAGATCCTTGATGCTAGTAGGAGAGTGATAGGAAGCATTAATACACTTCTAAAGCTTGTGGGGCTTAAAAAGAGTGATCTTTGCCTATTACTCTTGGTTTGAGCAGCCTAGACCGATTAGGAGTCGGTGTTCGACCTTTCGAGAGAATTGTGGAAAACGACACTAAGTTTGAGTATTGTGTGCGACAGCTAGGCTGCAGTAACTTTACTTTGAAAGTGAAGCGTACCTTTATGAGCATCGTTTCGGGAACGACGGGAGGAACCAAGACTCCGACGAAAGTGGTTCAATGAGGATTACAGGAAGGCGCCTACCTTACGAGACCTCGAGAAAAATCACTGAGCACTTTTTATTTCTCTCTCTCTTTACTTACCGCATTTACTTACCGTTTGAGTAGAGTGATAGGTTGTTATTTAATTTCTCTTTAGTGGCTATCATGCTAATGCTTATTTGTTGTTCTTTTCATTTCACTAGCATTGTTGGAGATCTTGACCTACTAAAATTGCTTAGGTTTGATTCTGTTGTGATTAAGTCTTATAGTTTAAGTTTGTAGCAAAATTAGTTCTATAAGTTCACCGATTCAACTCTCTTGTCGGTGTCCTTGATCCTTACAGACGCCTGATGGTACAAGACATCGAATGCCTAATGCTGATTAGAGAGCACCGTGGGTTCCTTGGCATGCTAGGAAGTATTGATTATATGCATTGGCATTGGGAAAGATGCACATACGCAAGGAAGGGGATGTATATCCATGGAGATCATGGTGTCCCAATTATTATTCTTGAGATAGTTGCATCGCACGATTGTTGGATATGGCATGCCTTTTTTTGTGTTGCTGGATCAAACAATGATATCAACATGCTTAACCAGTCAGATCTATTTGTCGAGCAACTAAGAGGAGAAGCTCCTAAGATGCACTATTATATCAGGCAACATAATACCGGCCATTATCTAGCGGACGGTATATATCCAGAGTGGGCTGTTTTTGTTAAGTCAATATGTAACCCATAGCCAGATAAGTATAAACTGTTTACAAAAATGCAAGAAGGGGGAAGGATGTTGAATGTACCTTTGGTATTTTGCAATCACACTTCTATATTGTACATCGACCAGCACGGCTATACGAGCAAGGTGATCTGGAAATATCATGTTTGCTTGTATAATCCTCCACAACATGATAATTGAAGATGAGAAGGATATAGAACAAGTCCCAACTTGATTTGAATGATAAGTTATTATCTTGCTGGGCATGAATGTAAATCCTCGGTCAATATTTTTGTATTGTTTTCTAATTTCTATTGCAATATTTCTGTCTTTAGCTAATTTCCACCTTTTGTTATCTTATAGAATATTGGAGAGGCATACCTTTGCCAAAACTGATCAAACAACTCTTTAGAAGCAAGCAAAGGATCATTAACTTTTTCTTAGATAGAAACTACTATAGAAACTATTCATTGAAAGGAACTAGGCCTAAATAACAATTTATTACTTATAGAAACTATCTCTATAAATCATTATTGGGATTGTCCTAAGTTTTATCCAGTCTCACACAGCTTCTCTGCGTTTAGACATCAGACACAATCAATGTTGGAGTACCTAGCATGCACGCAAAATCTAAAAACCAGTTGATAAATCAATGAAATATGTGTAAATTGATGAAACCGCTCAATAAATAAAAAAATCGACTTCAAAATTTAAAACTTGAAAATCGGAAAAACTGTAAAAACTTCATGGGCCTCAATTTCTGCCTCCCAAACAGGCGCGGGCCGAAACCAAGATTTCCCGATGATCTTCGTGGGCCTTGGCCCAGACACGAGCAGTCACCGACGAAACGGCTACCCACGATCCCACGACGTTACAACACATACGGTGATTGCCAAAAGGGCCATTATGCTTAATACCCTTGCTCCTGTAATTAGGGATAGGCGTTACCAACATTACGACGTGGTTAATTACTATTACCATGGGAGGGCTACCCTCTCCTATAAATATGTTACCCGCCCAACAGGGTAAGACATCTGTTTCCAGACCAAGAGTACACACACTCACTGGACGTAGGGTTGTTATCCTTCGGGAGGCCCGAACTAGTTTAAACCACTCGTATCAGTCCTCTTTGTGATTAGCTTTACGACACTCACACATTTGACCCTGCTTTACAATATCTACCGATCTCGAACTCATATTTTGGATGTCAACAGAGGCGCGCCAGGAAGAGGAGTGTGAGGTGAAGTTAGTCCAACTTTCATCCATGGCTTCCACAAGTAACCTCATTTTCCTGGCTAGCACCACGTTCTGTTTCGAAACATTGGTTTTTGTCGCCGATGAGGAAGGCTCTTTAGCCCATCGGCCAGAGTTCCTAGAGGCTTTCTCTCAAATCTCGTTCGAGATTCTTACTACGATTGAGATTTCGAGCGTTCCACTCAGGTCCTGATCACATGTTGGTCCTTCAAAGGATCAACAAGAGCAGCTAACAACCCAGTCTAAGGTGATCCTTTACCTTGTCAATGGCAAGTTCCCTGGGCTGGGGCAGGAATGTTACAACTCTAGCAGTGACAGCGATAACGACTGCACTGACGATGACTTCGGCTTCGATGAGGATTATCCCTCAAGAATGGGGTATCCGAAGTGGAATCGCAACATCGAGTTGCGATAGATCAATATGGCTAGGAGCAATGATCCAGCACCTTCTGCTGGTCCGTCAAGTAATCTTCCCACCATTGGTTCTAGTGTTCACAGGACCAACTTGCCGGGTCCCCCGGTAAGAAATTTACAAATCGACTTTGAAGCAACTCGTCTCCAAACAATCCTAGAGTGTATACAGCATTTGGCAGCTGATGGTTCGCCTTTGGCACCATTTGTCCAGGAAGGCTTGGAGATTGTTAGCCGTATAGGCCATGGTACACCGTCAGGCCAAAATCAGCCTAAGGCTTCACATCGTGACGATTCTCGTGGAGGACCATCCTCTCGAAGAGCACCCTCTACTTTGGCTACATCTCCCTGGCAGGGACATTGTCACTCTGTCAGAGATTTACGGCATAGCCTCAACAGGCAACGAAGTCAGAGGGGTCATTCCGGTGAACATCCGCGCAGGCATGATGCGCGCAATGATATCGATGCAATAGCGTCACAGAGAGGCAGCTGAGGTTGCGCGTCATCGGGCTCGATCGAGCTGGAGTACATTCAAAGCTCTTACCCCGAGTCTACGACAAGTCCGATGGCCTGAGAAGTTTAAACCTAGACCATATTGATATGATGGGTTATCAAACCTAGAAGAGTTTCTCTAAGTCTACTCCACGGTTATAGAAGTTGCTGGAGGAGACGATAGAGTAAAGGCTAAATATTTGCCTACCACTCTGACAGGATCGGCTCGATCATGGCTGGTCAATCTTTCTGAGTCCACGTTTCGGACTGGGATCAGCTCTATGCTACCTTCATAAGAAATTTCCCAGGGACCTTTGAGAGGCCCTCAACAACGGAACTCTTCGAACTATTAAGCAAAAGCCCGATGAGTCTTCGGGACTATGTAAAGAGATTCAGTCAAACGAGGAATTTCATTCCTCAGATTGAGGATCTGGAGGTCATTATTGCCTTCAGAGAAGAAGTTTCTGATGTCTATACTGCAGAGAGTCTTGCCATTAAGGAACCTAGAATAGTGGGACACCTCTTGTCAATCGCCGAAACCTGCATCAAGGCATCGGAAGCCCGTGCCTGGATTACAGGAGAACCCAAGACCAAGAGCTCTCGCAAGAAGTCTGATGATCAAGAGCTCAACGTCGCCAAAAAGAAAGGTGGCGAACGTCCTGAAACAAAGGAGCGACCTTTCGACAGGCCAGAAAATATGCAAAAGCGATGCCCAATCCATCGATCCAAGTATCACAACTTCACTGATTGCACTTATTACATTGAGCAGAAGAAGAAGGATGTTCTTGAACCTTCGACAGCACCTCGACCTGATGCTCTGACAAGGGGCCATCGGAGGGTTGAGGAGAAAGATGAAAAAAATTCTCCAAAGTTAACATGATCTTCGGTGGAAGTAATGCGGTTCCATCCAAGACCCAGTACAGAAGTACGAGCGGGAGGTTCTCAACGCCGTTCCCGTTAGTAAGAAGATGCGGTGGCATGAAGTCCTGATCACGTTCGGCCCTGAAGATCACCCAAAGACGGAGCTATCAACCAGGAACCTGTCGTTCGTCATCAACATACCCATCCACCGCAGCAATGTTGCCAAGACCCTCATTGATACAGGTGCAGCCTTAAACCTCCTCATGAAACGTACTTATGAGGAAATGGGTTTACCTTTGGCAGCTCTACAACCCGTGGATGAAAGATTCCACAGAGTTATTCTAGGGGTTTCATCAAAACCCTAGGGAAGGTTGATCTGACCGTTGCTTGCGTTCACGGAGATAACAAGAGCCTAGAGGTCCTCACCTTTGAGGTGGCGGATTTTGATTCGGCGTACAACTGTATCCTCGAGAGGCCATTCCTTCTGAAGTTTATGGCCGCTGTCCATTCAGCATATGCCACGATGAAGATGTCGGAGCCCTTGGGGGTCATTACGATTATATCTGATATTAAAAAGGCGGTCAAGTGCGATATCAACTCTTTGACCCGAGCAGGTCACTTCAAACAAGGAGCCTTGGAAGCCAATTCTTCCAAGCAAGCCCGTACAAATGGTGTTGCGGTACTTTCGGTACCAAAACCCACTTTCAAAGTTCCCGAAGTGTCGGCTCTCGAAGTCTCCACTCCGAAAGAAGTTGTGCTGCCACTAGCACCGAACAAGAATATTCCGCTGGATCCGAACGAACCAGGGAAGCAATTTGTCATCGGGGGTTCCTTATCCCCGAAATAGAAACTCGCACTCATCACTTTCCATCGGGCAAACGCCGATGTCTTTGCATGGACACCCTCGGATATGCCCGGGATCCCCAGGGAGGTGATTGAGCACAAGTTGGGGATTGACCCAGCTCTTAAGCTTAAAAGGAACAGAGGTACACTTCAGACAGGCACGACGCCATTCGCGAGAAAATCACTAGGCTATTACAAGCGGGGTTCATTAGAACGGTAGATTATCCTACTTGGCCAGCAAATCCTATATTAGTAAAAAAGCTCGATGGTTTGTAGCGAATGTGTATTGACTATACGTCTTTGAATAAAGCATGTCCTAAAGATGAGTATCCGCTACCTCGAATTGATCAGATCTTGGACTCAACATCCACCAGTAAGTTATTGAGTTTTCTTGATGCTTACTCCGGCTATCATCAAATCAACATAGGAGTTGAAGATGAGAAAAAGATGGCGTTCATCACTTCTTTCGGAGTTTACTGTTATATAAAGATGTCGTTTGGCCTCAAAAACACTGGGGCTACGTATAAAAAATGTGTTCATATCGTTTTTGAAAACCAAATTGGAAGGAATATCGAAGCATATATCGATGACATCGTTGTGAAGTCCAAACAACGGGGGATCTGCTTAAAGACCTCACCGAAACTTTCGATAATCTTCGAAAGTTTCGGATGAAGTTAAACCCGAAGAAGTGTGTCTTCGAGATGTCTTCTGGCAAGTGTTGGGATACATGGTCTCTGAGAGAGGGATCGATGCAAACCCGAAGATGGTGGAAGCTATTGAATAGTTGCAACCACCCCAAACTCAGAAAAAAAAAATCAAAAGCTAGCTGGAATGATGGCTGCCCTCAGTAGATTCATATCTCGATCGGAAGAAAGAGGTATGTCATTTTACAAGCTTTTACACAAACAAGATGGATTCCAATGGGATAGTCAAGCAGAAGCAGCTTTTCAAGAGCAGAAGCAATATCTCAAGAAGATGCCCACTCTGGTGCCACCAAAGCCCGAAGAAGAGTTGCTGCTTTATGTGGCGGCTTCAGATTCGGTAGTCAGTACTGTTCTTACGGTGGACTGAGTCAGCGACCAAGGGAATTCGGTGCAATCACCGGTTTATTTTGTCAGTGAAATTCTGAAGGACGCTCAGACAAGGTACCCTCAGGCTCAAAAGTTGCTGTATGTCGTGTTGATGACGTCCCGAAAGCTAAATTATTACTTCTTGGCGCATCCGATCAAGGTAGTTTCTGATTGCCCACTCTCTCGCATTTTATACATTAGAGATGCTATTGGACGCATATCTCATTTGGCAGTAGAGCTGGGGCAGTTTCATATAGAGTTCATGGCTCGGAGAGCCATCAAGAGCCGAGCTTTAGCAGATTTTATTATTGAGTGGACAACTTCTAGTCCTCAAGATAAAGAAGCATTGCCCGATCATTGAGTGATATATTTTAATGGCTCGTTTACCTTGAAAGGGGCTAGGGCTAGAGTTGTGCTGAAACCCCCCGAAGAGGAGCCCCTGAAGTATGCCATCCCGTTGAAATTCAAAGCCACAAATAATATTGCAGAATATGAAGGCTTGATTAATGGCATGCGCATTGCTAAGTCTATGAGCATCAAGAGACAGTTGATTCGAGGTGACTCTCAATTGGTGGCCCGACAAGTCCATAAGGAGTATGAATGCAAGGATGAGAAGATGGCTGCATATTTAGAGGCTATTCAGGCTATGGAAAGTTCTTTCGACGGATTTGAAATCTGATATATTCCTCGATTGAATAATGAAGATGCAGATTATCTCGCTTGGCTGGCATCTTCTCGATCAGCAGTGCCCGATAATGTTATCATTGAAGAAATCTTACAGCCATCTGTGTTACTTAAGATGCCCACTAGGGCTCGTGAAGTTTCTTTGCTCGATCTTGAAGAGCTTGAAGATTGGAGATACCCGATCAAAGTATTCATTTAAGGAGATTCAATTACAGACAATGATCCAACAACTGAGCGCATTGCTCGAATTACCAAAAATTATACCATTATTGATGGGGTATTATATAAAAAAAAAGAAATGGGATGTTGATGCGGTGTATTTCTCAAGATGAAGGTATACGATTGCTCAATGATATACATGGAGGAGTTTGTGGCTCTCATAATTCTGGCAGAACTCTGGTTGGGAAAACATTCGGCCATGGGTTTTACTGGTCGACAGTAAATCAAGATGCCACGGATCTGGTACACAAATGCTGTCATTGCCAATTTTTTAGAGCCAACGGTTTGATCATTCAAGGGACGAAGAAGCGAATGCGAGAAAAGCTAGAAGCTGGAGGAAGAAACTGGGTCCAAGAGCTGCCAGCAGTGCTATGGTCTTTGCGCACAAACCCGAGCCGAGCAATCAGAGATACATCATTTAATCCGGTGTACGGGGCTAATGCAGTATTACCCCCGGAGATCCACTTGGGTTCTCATCGGGTGTTGCACTTTGAAGAAGATAAACAAGCTGAAGCAAGAGATTTGGATTTAACCTCATTAGAAGAATCCAGAAGACATGCAGTGATAAAAGTGGAGAAATATCAGGCCTTGCTTCGCAAACACTACAACAAGAAAGTTGTGGATCGTGTTTTGGAGATTGGAGATTTAGTCCTCAAAAAAGATATCAACACAACAGATAAGTACATGTTTTCTTCTCCTTGGGAAGGGCCTTACATTGTAGTAGATCAAGTGTTTTATGGGGCTTACGTACTGACTTATATCAATAGCGGTTTGTTACCAAACACTTAAAATGCTGACCAGTTACGTAAGTTCTATGTATAATGTACATCTTATAAATTATTGAATAAAGAATGATCGTTCATTCTCGAGAAGTTATCTTTATCATATAAAGAAGCTTTAGCCATCCCGTATTGTTCAATAAAGCGCTCCTTTCTTTTTCCATTCGGACACTTTATGTTGGCTGTCGGAAGGTAACAAAAGATACGACCTTAATAGGCACCTGCGGCCATTTCTAGGAGTGATTTTCTCGAAACAGCTATCTTATATATCTAAGAGCTTAATTACACCAACCCATCATAGGCACCAACTGTCTACCTCTTGATATGGCCATTTTAGTTACGGATATCTTTCACAAGGCTGAATCCTAAAGTACCTATCAAGTGCGTATGAATTCATTATAAGTTTCTTTCTACACACACTTATACATTGCGTACAGAAAGCAAGGGGCTACGTATATCGTACTCATATTATACTCACAATTGATTGATCAATTCAAATTGATATATACTCCCTCCATCCCACAATGAGCTTCGTATAGACTATGGACACCGAGACCAAGAAGCAGTAACCACGCCATGCAACGGCTGGTCGTTTACCTCCTAAAAATTGAGAACGTCGTGCGCTAATTACGCCATGCACTAATGCATGCATGCACGCCATGCAGTGATTCACGCGAATTGCCGTTTCATGACGGCATGCAGGGGCTGAGCATGTTTACCGAACAAAATTTGAAAGTAAATTTCCTTCCTTTTTTCGCGCGCTGAGCACTAGCCGAAACACATGCCTGCTGAAATTTTTCCCCTGAACTTCCCTTTTCCTGTGCACTAAGCACTTTCCAACCTTTGTGCTGGAACAAAAACAAAATGGCGCGCTGCCGTTTGGAAACAAAATGACGACGAAATTTTTGCGGACTGAGCACTTCCAATTTGTAGCACCTATATATTTCGCCATTGGAGGCCACAGCTCGATCCAGTTGTAACTCTAAGAATCTCCTGTACTTCTCTTTTCACTCCATGGCCACCAGAAACTTCGATATAAATGTAGAGCCACCAGATGATTCAGATCGCGATGAGGCCATCGATTGGGATGCTGTGGGAGAGTGGGATGGACCTGCTCTTGAGCTAGACTATGACACGGTGTGGGATGAAGGCGCATCTTAATTAGTCTCAACTGCTTCGTGAGCTAATATGTTTTTATGCGTTGGCAAATTTTAGAGTATGGTTCTTGCATTTGTACAGCCATACACGAAGAAGATGAAGGTGAAGATGATGGTGGCACGGCTCAACAACATGGAGGCACGGCTCAACTGCTTCGTGGGCTAATCCTTTTTGTTATGCTGGAACAATTTTCTAACATACTTTCCAACCATCTTTGTGAGCGCAGCAGCCAGCAGCAGCGACAAGCAAAGCGCAGCAGTAACGAAAGAAAGAAAGCAGACAGGGAGTAGCAGGGAGAAGAAAACACCCTTGTCATGGGAATAAAAACTCAGTAGCAGGGAGGTGAAGCGCACTGGCGATAGGAATTTGAATGCAGTAGTCTAACGGAATTTTGCATGCGGCAGTCTAACGAAATTTGCATGCAGCAGCTTAAACGACGTCGCTAATTAACACTCGATACGGCTGGCTGCATGTGCGTTGTTTTGAGGAGATCACCTCGATACTAGGAACAAGCGAAGATGAATTGGAGATTAGTGTTTTGGCCTTAAACGAAGCTCATTGTGGGATGGAGGCAGTACATCATAGTACATATAATACATCAGTTTTTATCTGAAGAGTGATCGGTAAAACTAAAGTCATCTACAAAAGCTTTAGCAGCATCAACCATATCTTCTACAAGTTTGTGACATTGATCGAGCGAAGAACATTAAAATTCAGAACTAACCAAGGAAACATCCAGATTAGGATAATGGCTTTTTGCGCAGGCAAGCATATATGAAGCACCAGCGACCATATCTTTAGAAGGGAAAGACTTTTACAATTTGCTATTTTCAGCTTCAGTAGCCTCCAGCTTAGACTTGACAGCTTCCAGTTCAATGGTTATGTCTTGAAGTTGCTTGCCATTATCGGTAATCTCTGATCTGGCACTTTCCAATTCCCTTGACATATTTTGGATTTGTTTGTCTTTTTCGTCAGCCTTCTTAGCCAACTCTGCATATACAGGTCAGTTAGGATACAGTCTAAAAACAAAATAGATTATGTGATTCAGGCATAAGCACCTACTCTTTGCCACTTCTTTCAAGTTGGTAAGTTTCCCTTGCAATTTGGTGTAGTCTGCTGCCTAGAGTTTGGCTTTTTCTTCAATAGCATCAATTGAAGATCTAGCAGCATTGCAAGATCAACAACCTGTTTTTGCAAGGCTTTAGCTTATCTCTGCAAGATATCTGATAAATTCAGAACAACTTCTCGAACAGATGAGAAGACCTTTTGCTAATCATCTAGAAAATTTTTTGTAACATCTGTCTTCGAAGAAGCACTAGCAGAAGCAGCCTTGGAAATTTTGAATAGGCAAAAAATATGTCAGATCAATAGTCAACAAGGAAGGACTATGATTTAGAGTTTTCCTCATATGGACATTTTTCTTCACTTTCTGCCGCTTAATGGTCTTCTTTGGGCCTTGTTCTTGTCCTTCCTCCTGATCAAAATGGTGAAGTCTCTTATAAATAGAAGCGAAAACTTATTTGATCGAGACCAAATGCCCCTGAAGATAAGGATTTTTTGCCTCAGGTTCGAGAGAACGCTTGGTAGTCTCAGATTGCACTGGATGTGAAGATGATGGAGCATATAGGCAGGTGTTGAACCACTGGACCTTGGAAGTAGTCAATTGAGGAGTATTGGAACCAGCTGTAGCAGTTTCCTTGGCAGTAGCAGATGAGTGACTTACAGAGGCACTCACGGCCTGCATTTCAAGTGCTCTCACTGCCACATTTTCTTCGGGAGTAAGTAGTTGTTGTTCATTAAATTATACCATAGTTCCAGTGCCCGATGATACCTCCTGCATTGGAAGATCTGCCGCTTCAACTTGAGCCTGATCGAGTACACCGCCAGCATCATTATTCTCGTCCTCATCATCATTATCAAGTACAACATCAACATCATCTGAATCGATGGCAAACCGTCCCTGCATTTGAAGTTCAAAATTTAGAATAAGAAAGAGCAGACAATACAGCATAATAAGAATCAATTGATACCTCTGGAGGAGGATTTGCAGCAGAAAAAGGTGGAGGAAGGCCTTCTGGGCTGGTGACATCGTGATCCCTCAAGATTTCTTTAAGATGGGTCATCACTTCATCCTCTGAAATCTCTGCCGATGTTCAACACACCAGAATGTCAAGTAACTGAAATCATATATCAATTATTCAAGTGATTGAAGATTACCTTTGGTAGAAGTTTTTGCCGAATCTTGAAGACCAGTATAACCAAAGGCTAATGGATGCCTTGTTGCAAGCGGATTCAACAGTCTTCGCATAAATTCATCAACAATGATCTTTCCATTCTGACCTTTGTGTTTAAGTTCTAGAATTTCTTCAAGGAGTGCATTAATTCTGTTGGACTGGTTTGAGGAACATTCACATTTAGAGTGATGAAAGGCATTACATATTTCTCTTTTACTACCGATTTGTTAAGAATCTCCATGAGGAATCACCTATAATCAGTTCCTTTCTAGCTCTTCCTGAAGAATAGTTTAATATATTGTTTCTCACTTCTTAAGGTGAAGCCAACCGAAAATACCATCACTTGTTTTCTATAGTAGGAGGCTGTATACAGAGATTTCCAAATGGCAAGGTCTGTTTCAATTCCCAATCAGCATTCACAGAGCATCACAATTATGCTTAAAGAAGCTATGGCACTAGGTTTAAGATGGACCAACTCTATCTTATAAGCCTGGCAGACAGACACTAAGAATGGCGATGCAGGAACACAAAATCCACAGAGAATGTGTGCTTCAAAAACTATCAATTGCCCATCAGATAGCCTAGCAACATCCTTAACTTTCGGGATCTCAGATTCAATAAATTCAGCGATAATACCTCGCTCGTAAAGGCTCCTCAGTCTCTTTTGAGTAATGGTGGTTTTTTTTCCAGTATTTCGTCTTATCCTCTTCATTTCTAGTGGGCATTGCTCTGCGGGTCGGAGGAGGACACATGGATGAACTGGCAGATTCTAGATGCTTGGGTGAGGACATAACCTAGAAGACAATCTGGGGGCAGTGAAAAATATCGCTCGAAGGGTGATGCTTGGACTGCAAAGAGAGAATGGGGAATGGCGCTGAGAGAGTGGAAAAACTTTCTCTCAGTGCCAGACCCAATAAAGGCACACAGTGTCAGTTATTGGAGTTTGAATCTACAAATCTTCTCAAAGAAGAAACCCTGATAGCCCGAACAGCTATCGCCCAAGTAAGAGTGACAAAAATGCCCGATGTGCTGAACGCACGCAAGGGACTCAATGCTCGAACACCCGATGTGCTCAGCGCATTAATTAGGGTTCCGCGGCATTCTTCTTTCACACCCGATGAGCTCAACGCTAGCAAGGGGCTCCGTTACAACATGCTCTAAACGCCCAATGCGCTTAAACGTGCTAAATGGGTTCTGTTGTTTGTACTTTTTTGCGCTCGAAGTGCTTAACGCACATAAGGGATTCAGTTATCAAGTCATAAACGCCCGAAAAGACTAATTCTGAGTATAAGCAGTTCGGCTAACTATAGTAGCACTAAAGCGTTAAGGAAAGTAAGCCCGAACAAGTATAGATTCAGAATTCTCAAAGGTTGTTTCATAGAACATATCCAAGTTCTTCAGCAATACACATTTTGGAATGAATGAAGCTTCATAGAAGACGATACAAGATTTCTCACAATAATTCTATCACAATTACATTATTGGTCCAAGAACTCCAGTTAAGGAGGGAAAAGGATCTAAACATAAGCAAAGCTATCATCATCTTTGTTCTTGAACGCGGACCCCTTCGGATCAAGAGGGGGAGATGATTCCAAGGGACCAGTGTTCTCTTGGCCAGCCGCTTCTTACTCTTCTCCTCTCCTTGAGGAAGACATCTAAGAAATGTCCTGATTAAGGGAGAATCAAAAAAGGATCTTCAACGCCCTTATCCTCTCACATCGTCATCCTCTCCTTCAGAATTATTCAAGACTACGTACCACTTCTTCAGAGCCTGGTACCCTCCAGTGGCTTTTATTTAACTCGACATGAATACGCCGAGCAAACTCAGTATCTCCAGAAGTGTCTGGATCAGCTTCTAGATCCACGACAACCTGGTCATCCTCCTCCATCAGTTTAGAAAAACCACCAGAAGGGGCCCCATAGATCTCTTTAATAGTAGGTAACTTTGAAGAAGGGACACGATCCGCCGGATCCCTTGCACAGCAGGGGCTGGAGGCTCTTGCCCTCCTGACAAAAAAGAATCCTCTTCAACACTCGTCGAAGAAGATCGAATCCCCTTGGCTAAACATTTCTTGCCCATGGTTACGTCTGGGTGGTTATTACACAAGAGTTCGAAATGGGTTGAAGAGGGGAAATATTTTGAAGAACAAATTTATCCCATCCTCCCTATTTATAGGCGGGGAACGATCCTTCGAGATCTCAAGGGACGCGTAGTCTTTGCTCTCTGACAGTGAGAAAGCACAACGCTCGGACCGGTTAGAAGTAGGAATCGAGGCGGCAAAAGTAAAGACGAAAATTGAACCCAATCGTCGAGTCTTGTCGTTTGAACATTTCTCCAAGTTTGCAGCAGCAATGATAGAGAGAAGGTACAATTCGATCTTATCTACTTTGACCAAATTACCTAAGACCGAAGACAAGCTGCCACTTGAAGACGTGTTCAGAGGCTTATATCCATGCCTCAATTTTCGCCTCCTGAACAGGCGTGGGTCGAAACTAAGATTTCTTAATGAGCTTCATGGGTCTTAGCCCAAACACGACAATCAACCCGCAGAACGGCTACCCACGATCCCACGACGTCACGACGCGTACGGTGATTGACTGAGAGTTAACGCCAATTAAAAGGTCGTTATGCTTAATACATGCGCTCCTATAATTAGGGATAGACGTTACTAATATTACGACGTGGTTAATTATCATTACCACGAGAGGGCTACTCCCTCTTATAAATATGTAACCTGCCTAAGAAGATAAGACATCTGTTTTTAGACTAAGAGTACACACACTCAACTGAACGTAGGGTTGTTATCTTCCGAGATGCTCGAACCACTCATGTCAGTACTCTTTGTGATTAACTTTACGACACACACATTCAACTCTGTTTTACAATATTTGCTAATCCCGAACTCATATTTCGAACGTTAACAGTTTCGATAAAATTTAATTTTAGCTTTAATTTTTCAATTTAGAGTGATTTTAGATCCATTTTCACAGTTTTTTTTCGAGCTAACCCCACCGATATCTCACATGAAGCCGTGAATGAAGCCTGCTGCATTTTTTTCCCGCTTGAAGCTCCATCCGCCCGCCTCCGGAGCGCGCGCCCCCACCGATCTGCCAAATATCAGCGCGCGATCCAACCGCAAACTCGGCATATGGTCGAACCACAATGTGACTCAGTCTGAGAAGACGAGCTCAAAGCGTCACAAGCAGCATCTCGTCAGTGGCACGAGTTGGGTGCTCCTCACGCACCACCACCAGGCACCAACAACTACGACGTGTGGGCGTCCCCGCGGCCGCGGGCCGGTGCGAGACGTCGCGCGCTGGCCTCTCTCGACCGCGACGCCGCTATGCATGCCAACGTCGGCATCACGGGGTGGGGGCACGTACGACCTGTCAAGTGGCGCGCACGTCTCAGCGGGCCAGCCGCGAAACGAAGGACCACAGGCGCCTCGAGCACGCACTACGTCACTGACTCACTACACCCGCTCCCCGCGTAACTTCGCCGCTGTCTGGCAACACGTAACGGCCACATCCTTTGTTCGCGAGTCACATGCCGCGATCACCAGCCTACCAAGTCATAGCGTCGCCGTCGAAGGTCAAGTTGCAACTTGAACCCGCGTATTCGTTCCATAAAATCTATATTAACAGCTTTTGCAGATTAACAATATTTTTTTCGCGGCTTAACAATGATCTATTATCCGTAAAGCCCACGGATAAGCGGATACATCCGCAACAATCTGCAAAAGCTCGCAACTTTATTATGTTTGTTTTACTTATACTAATTTAGATAAAGTTACATATTATTATTTAAAATATTTTCCAGCAAATTTTAGTCAAATTCATTAAAATTTTATAGTACGAATGCGAAGTTTTAATTCTAAGGTCTACCTTTAAACTCACAAAAACAAGTAAAAAATTATGATTTCAAAGTTACTAATATTTTGTATTAGTTGTACATGTAATAATAAAATGATAAATTGTATTGAGCGGATAAATTATTAAATTTTCGTAATAACCACATATTTACGGTTCGTAGGTTTCTGTAAAACCTGCAAACTTGATTTGCAGCTAATCAAGCAGCTTGCGGGTGAAACGGTACTCCCACCACTTGCAACTTGAGTCGAACGCCCCGCGCGGCACGAACATCAGCGCGCCGCCCGCCACTCGTACATTTCTGCCGCCCGTCGTCCACGGCCATGCCTCAGCCGCGCCGACGAGCTCACCGGGGGACCGTTGACGTCAGCAGTGAGTGATGCCGTGCGTCACCTCTCGCGCCGGATATGCATATGATTGCAGAACTGCTGTTACGAGAAAGAAACAGGGGGATCATCTGGCTAGTAGTAGGTGCATGCTTTCGTGCTTAGGCCCAACTGGCAATTTGATTATTTATCTATAAGTACTCCGTATTTGTGTTTTGTGCCTGGCTCCATGGCACAAAGCCTGTTGGAATCCTCATCATCAATCATGAGCACCTGTACTATATGCGCATAGATCGCGGTGCAGGTTGGCATATGGCTCTAGGAGTAGGAAGTGTATCTCTACCACGAACTGCGGAGCTGCGGCTGCTGGTACCGCCAGATCAGAGCAGAGGAGCTTCTCCTGTTATCTGCGCTGCATAGCCAACCGGAACTGCAGTATATTCCGTTTCTTCGCCATGTGCGTTGCACTTGCACTACGGATTAGAATCAGATTGGAAAATGGAGTCCTCCAGGAAAATGGAGTTAAAGAAAAGTATAGCAAGCGTCGGTACGTCAGTGTGTTTGTCTCGAGGACAAGGTTAAATGGGATGGTATGATCTTTTTTGGAACGAGATTATCCAACCTGTAGTTGCCCACCGACGGAACGTAGATCAGACACAAACGGCAGGAGAGGTATCTTCTGAGGATAAAAGTTTGGAACCAATGCAAGTGGGGAAACAATAGCATTATCCGTGACCAGCTGAGCGGCGAGGAATAGAGTAGATCCTTAGAAAAGAGGAGAAAAAGCGCACCGGATCGGCTCACCCAATCGTTGATATTTGCTCGTGTGCCAAGCTATGCTATGCTATGCTAGGCTAGGCAGCCTCTCCCTCACACTGCCTGTAGCTAGGTAGCTGTTAGTTGCACCGGATTAGAGATAAAAATGGGACACGAAAATCCCGATCCGACCGTATACCGTATTAATCAAATTTTCTCACTCACTTTCGTTTTCGAAACTGTTAAACGGGAACGGGACAAAAAAAACTAAAACAAGAAATGAGATCAAAAACAGATAGTCAGTTTTCCTAACCGTTTAGTCGGGATCTGTTTTTAAACGAGATAATCCCGTTTTCCATCCCGTCAAACTTTCACGGAAAAACAGCCCACCAGTGGTGGACCGGCCACCCAGCTCCATGCGGCCCACAGCCCACTAGCCCAAATCATGCGACCATATAAAACTCAACCCAACCGACCCGCAAACCCTACCAGCCGCGTCTGCATGCCGTCGCCCAGTCGCCCGACTCTGATCCCGCCAGGTG
>BCLG01000815.1:113342-126053 GCA_001602295.1 Zoysia matrella
GCCGAACCCTAGCACGTGCGCCGCCCGTCCCCTTCGCCAGCCACGCTCACCGGCCAAATCCAGACCCCGTCGCCACGCGTGCTGCTCGTCCCCTTCGCCTGCCACGCTCGCTGGCCGACGCCGCCCGTCCCCGTCGGCGCTCTTCTTGCCGCTTGGAGGCATGGGGTCCGTCCTGGTTGGCGCTCTTTTTGCTGCTCGTCCCCTTCGATCTTGATGTGATGGATAATGATGTGGAGATATGAAGTCTATTTCAATTGCTAGATGCAGTGTGCGATAAACTTATGTCATGTCTTATATTTGTGAAACCTTGAACTTGTCGTATGTTTGTGAGACCTAAACTTATGTCATGTTCTATGTTTGCTAGTCTTTAAACTATCATTATGTCATAATTTGTTCTATAGATCTGTGGTATGAAGAATTATTATGTAGTGATTGTGATGTTCCCAATTTAATTATCGGTTTTCGACTGTTATCAATATATTATCGTTCGAATTATTTCGTTTTTTTAGTTCTTGGAATTTTTTCGCTCTTTTTTTGTTACTGTGTTTTTCGTTTTTTGTTTTCGTCCGTAAAATAAATGTGAAAATAGAAACCAAATGGGTCTTTTCTCCGGCCGTTACCTCCGTTTTCATCCCTACACCGGATGAACTGGATCTCCAGATCAAGGCACAAGGACCACTCAAGCCTAAGCACTCGCACTTGTTCGTTAGCAATAAGAAAAACGAAATTCTTTTACGATAATCTGGGTTAATTATTATATGTACTGGTATGTAACCAAGCATTAGGCAGATCATTCATGAGCTCAGCTGCTGGTAAATGTTGGACGAGGTGGAGTTGTCTCCTTTTTTTTCACTTTCTTTTGTGCGGCTGTTGTGTCGTACAAGTATGGAGCATGACAATTGACAGTACGCTGGACAAGGCTTGCTTACGCCACACACAAGTGGGATCGAGGGAGTGGATGGCATCCTTGCGCAGGAGGCAACCGCCAAAGCAAAGGATCGGAAAGCAACTACTAGTAGCTTGGAGGTAAAGCTCTACGGTGAAAGGACATGCTTTAATTTCGGTTCCACATTTTTGCTTGCAAGTTGCTAAGTTTTTTCAATGCCTGAAACTCATTTTCAGTTCTAGTACTTGTCCTGAAGTCCCTCCTTTCGTCGGCTGTCACATGTCACACAGGGATCGTGTCATGTTGAGTTCGAACTTCAAATCGTACGCTGAAAAAGGCACCGCTTGTCAAAGGTTTGTTAGGCCTAGCACTGGGAGAGCAAAGAGCAGATGACAGAAATCTCCGGCGAATCCTTGCACGCCTCACGCCGCCCCTAACGTTTTACGTAGTAGTACAATCAATGGGGGATGAGCGTTTACTTTCGCTCGGTGCTAGTCTGCTCTCAAAGGATGATCCGTTCCCGGGCTATATACACTCAGGATTTATGTCAACGCTGCTAACATGCTGCGTGGACTATTGGTGGCACCGGTTAGCAAATCAAAATAAGCATGTGTCGATGTTCGTACTTCTGCCCTTGCTCAGGTCGCATCAAGACAAAACTAGTTAAAACCGGTCGGTTTTTACGGTTTTCGATGAAATTGATACAGTTCAGTTTAAAGAGTCGACCGATTTTAGTTTAATAAATTCAAAAAAACATTAAAAATCAAAGAAAATTGAAAATCTGAAAACCGATCGAACTAATAAAAAACCACTCGAACGATTTGATTTCAAATTTTAAAAAGGTAAACCGGTCGGTAAACTAAAAAAAAGTAAAAAATTTGATTTTCAAATTTACCGTTTACTGTAGCGTTCTCCCCCCTCCATCCGAAGCCATAACGTTTTTTGAAACCTAGGTCACACTGGCAGTATAACTTATTGTGGCGGGCCCGGAGGTGCAGGGGACCGACGCACCGTCCGTTCCGTCGTGTCGACGGCCCAGCCTCCCATGGGGAGAGCCCCCCCCCCCCCCCCCGGCGGTGCGACCCGTACCTTTTGAGTAATCCCAGGATAACTGGCCCCTGGATCACCTAGGCGCCGAGCGATTCAAAAAGGTGTTAACGCCGGCGAAGATGGCACTGCGGGCACGGGGATTCGCCGTTCGCTTTCCATTCGTTGCGAGGAGGACAGGCGATGATGGACAACAGCTCTCCTTATCCATGTATCACGTGAAGCAATCAATCGAGCAGCGCCCTCGCTCACGTAGTCAGGTTTCGCTTCAAAGCGTTCTCTTGCGCGCGCCCGCTCGCCGATTTGGTTGGTGATGTCGCCGTCCCGCGAAAGATATGCGCCAGAAAGCGTCACAGGTTGGGCGCGACGCATAGTACTAGTACTCGCTAGGGCGGGCCGCGCAGCGCGCGCACGAAAGCGAGGCGCCACCGGCTCCACAAATAGTTCGCCGCGCGCGCGCGCGCGTGTAGAACGTGCGCCCGAGATGCCGATGCCGCCGGACGACGTCGCCGTCAAGGACGGATGGGCCGGTGGATCCGTACCGGTGAGGCGAGGAGCAGGGGCGTCTCTTACACCGGACGGACGGACGGCGACCCCGAGCCGCGCCGCGGCGCCGGCTCGGCTCGTGACTTCTTCGCCGCCGGGTTCTATTCTACTACCCCGCTTGGCCTGGCTCGCGGACGTACGTGCGTCCGGCGAGGCGTAACGGTCACCCTTCTAATTGCAAGTCACGCGTTTCGCAAGAATGGGAAAACAAGTGTAGAGGGATTTGACGAACAATGTTGGAACGTCTCCGATGAAAGAATCCGTTGCTTGTAACTGCGAGGTCATTACAATATATAACCACGTGATTACCACCGCGAAAGCTGTCATCAGTGGGCGTCCCACTGCGGCTGCTAATCGCATCGTCGCCGTAAGAATCACCGCGGCGGGCATGCCAAGTGCGGGCGGTCGAGTTCATCGTGTCCTCCTCCGCGGCCGCTGGGTGGCCACTGGCGCTCGCGGCAGGGGAGGCCCCGGCGAGGGAAGAATGGTTGCTGCTCGCGTCGTCCGCCTCGAGCTTCGGCTCCGGGTCTTCCTCGTCGCTGTGGACGGTGATCCAGCTCGCGTCCCAGGTCCATTCCGGCACCATCGACGCGCCGGCGGCCAGTTCGCGGACTCTATCGGTTGGCGCCGTGGAAGTCGCGCCGGCGGAAAGGCATGCCGTCGAGTCGTCCCACAGGGACTGGTCGAGGACGCTCTTCGGGGACACGAACGGCTCCTTCTCGGCGACCGTTGGGACGGGATCGAAGGTGTCGGCTGTGGCCGCGACGAACTGGTGCTGGAGCAGCTGCTCCGCGGTCCACCTCTCCCTGGGGTCCGGCCGGAAACACCTGGACAGGAAGTCCTTGGCATCCTCCGACAGCCACCGCGGGCACTCGGGGGCCTCGCTGGAAAGCGCGACGTGGCGGAGCGCTGCCATCGGGTCGGCGAACCGCGGCCACGGCGCGGCGCCGGTGGCCATCTCGACGACGGTGCACCCGAGCGCCCAGATGTCCGCCGCGGTGCCCTGCTCCTCGCCCCGCGCGGCCTCGGGCGCCATGAACATCGGGGTGCCGCCGCCGCCGCCGCTTCTCAGCCAGCTGTTGTCGCCTCCGCCAGTGCTGACCCGGCGCGCGCACCCGAAGTCGGCGATCATGGCGCGGCCGTCGGCGCCGACGAGCACGTTGCAGGCCTTGACATCGCAGTGCGCAACCCCGGCGGCGTGGACGTGCGCCAGGCCGCGGAGGACGTCGCGGGCCCGGGACCGGATCACGCGCTCCTCGCACCGCCCGCCGCACCGCTTGATCTCGTCGGCGAGCGAGCCGCCCGGCGCGTACTCGAGGAATAGGTCGAGCTCCGAGCCGCCGCCGAGGCACCGCATGACGTGGGGTGACGAGAGGCCCAGGAGTATGCTCCGCTCCCGTCGCAGCTCCTCTGCCCGGGCGGCGCCTACGGACTTGACCGCGAAGACGACGCCCGTGCTGTGGTCAACCGCGAGCGAGACGGTGGCCGAGGAGCCTCGCCCGATGGCCCGGCCCCTTGTCCACTCGCAGATCGCCATTGCCATTCTCGCAGCAGCGGCAGCGACCACCTCCGCCGCAGCAAGAATGGCTCTGGATCTCCTCCTCTGCTTCGCTCTTGGTTGCTCTGCTCCTGGGGTAACTAACTAGTGGAGACAATTGGGATGGCTCTGCTTCTGAATTCTGCTTGTGCCGTTTGCTTATATAAATACTACTCCTATAGTCCCATATAGCTGGGTGGGTATATGCTTTGGAAGGGCCCGGTGGTTAAGGGTAGGCTGTCGAAAGCGGAGCACGGCGTCCGAGCTGGCAACGAGGCGGGGTGAGCTCGGCCATGGCCTCGTGGCCGGACGCCAATGGCGACGATTCAGGGGGAGAGATTGGTGGAATTTTTTGTGCGGGCGCCCACTGCAAGAGACGGGAAGGAGGAACCCCCACCAAACTCTTACTACTCCATGCGTCGTGTGTGTGCCACGCTGGGCGCCAGGGTTTTATTGGTGCTTCTCGTTTCTCAATCATGGGGAGGGAGGAGGGACACAGGACACTTGCCATTACGAGTCCCTTTAATTTTGCCATATCAAATGTTCTTGACATCACATTCCTGACAGAGGGGAGATGGCACCGTAATGCTTCTAATCTTACCTGGCTCGCGACTTGGTGGTAGGTAGCACTTGTCAGTTGGGGAACCCGAGCATAGGTTTCACCGGTCGATTTGTTGTTTGTCAGAATATGTGATCCAACAGCACCGGATAGCATTGTAAACAGCACAGCGGTGAAGGTCCACGAACTCGGACGATTGTGGTTCTTGCGCACCCTAGCTAGTAGCCATAGCCAGTTAACCTTTACAGCAGTAGATTAGTGGACACTAATCATAGCATGTTCCATTTCTGGATCGAGCTTCCCGCCGATGGAACTGCCGAACTAAAAAAAAAATCGTCAAAAATGTAAACAATGACATCGATAAACGTTGCATCATCGCTAAACTTGGTTAACGGTTCACCTCCACGGAAAGGTAGGATGATTTAGACGTACAACAACGAACAAATTATAGTGCAGGAGCATCACAGGTAGCTTGCCCTTAAGGCTTTACCTCTCGATTGGTTACATCACCAGCTTTTTTTTCTTTGTTTAATTTGGGCAACCTATGACCGGTGGACAAGCCACCTCTCCACGCATCCCCTCGTTGCAGCGTCGAAGAATTGGCTCGCTTTTTCCCGCTCTAGAAGTAAGCTTTTAGCTTCGCGCCCAAGGATGGTCCATGATTATGAATAGGTTACTTAATTGGTGGACACCCTGTTTGGTTGTCATCCCCGGCCTCCCCCTAGCTTTGCAGGATTATGATGCTAACGTTCAAGCTAAATTACCTTACCTTCCTCATTCAGTATTCAGCTTTCACATACGAAAAATGCAGTTAAATTAAACTGCAGATACAGTACGAATTCGCGACATTTTAGCGTGCCTTTCTCATGTTCACTTTTTTTTTTTCAGGGAAGACATAGCGTCCCTTTCAGTCTCAAGATCATAATATGCTCTGTACGTCTGTTTGCTGTTTAGCCACGACAGAGCCACGAGAGCTTAGTTATTTGGATTTTTCACGTGTTGATAAACGTTTTTTCCATTCAATTGATACAATTTTTGTTTATAATCCCCAGAGTTACTCCATCCATTCTAAAATTATCATGGCCGGCCAATTTAAATTTGAATCATACCGTGATGATAATTTTAGAATGGAGTACCTTTAACAGCGAAAAGATGGCATGAGCCAGCACCTAGCCGGCCGCACGGTTTTTTTAGACTGATAGAAGCTCTGTCCGCGTTGTAACAGTACATTATTAAGGCGTCGTCGTTCACGTAGCTGCATTCGGTAAAGGGGCAAGCAGCCAGCAGCTGGACGGATCACCAGCAAAGATCCATCGATAGACAGGTGGTTAGGTGCGCCAGTTTTGGGTAAAGGGTCCAGCGCCATCAACGATGAGAGCGCCTGCCCTGCTCGTCCTGGATCGCCGAAATACTTGCTCGTCCTGGATCGCCGAAGTACTAACGAAAATAAACGTGGCCACGTCGGTGCGTTATGGTGCGCCACTCTCACTGGCCGAGGCCGCAGCTGTGCGTAAGGCCTCGCGACGAATATCCGGGCCGTTTGGCGATTTGGTTCGCTTGGGAGATGATCTGGAGGCTGGAGCAGTGCGTACGGGTGATCTGGCCGCCAAACGTGGCCTGGGATTTGCTGTCCTTGTTTCCACCGTGCAGCGTATTTCATCTGCGTGCTCGGAATATTTTGCTGGTCCTAGTAAATCTAGGAAATCTGGCGTACAGAACGGCATGCTGCCGATCGGGAGTAACTGGGAAAAGTACTGCTGCCGCCGACCAGCACGATCTCTCCGTCTACCAACAGTTGGTTGATCATCTCCATTTCTTCCATTTTTTTCCTTTTCCCAATTCTTCCATTCTGGACGAAGGAACAGATGGTAAAAAAGGGTAATACTAGCAAGTTGAGAGAACGCTTTAGCCCGTCGTCGTCGTCCATGCCTGCACACTGCTGGTGATGACGATGAAGCACGGCTCGGCGTCTGAGGGATATATTCTGCTATCTCCTCGACAACGAGGTATGGGATCGAGGTTTTCTTCCCAGGCCCGATCGAAGAGGACGGAACGGGGGCACCCACGCCACACACACATTCTCCTTTGCTTTCGCCGGCATCCCGGTACAACGAAATCTCAGTAGTACTACTAGTAATCTATTGGCCAAGTCAAGTCACTCGCCCGGCGACCCTGGCACGCGGCTAATCATTTCATGGGGATGTCGGATGCCTCCCATAATCGTTCGAGGGGTGCGGAGGAGCAACAACCGCGGCCGATACCCACCGGCTGGGAGACGACGACCGCGATACGGGGGCGACGTGGCCTCCGGCCGTCCGCTAGCTCGCTCGCCGCGACCACACGGCCGTGCCAAGGAGCCCCAACCGAAGCGTCCGTTTCGCTCGCCAACGCGAGCATGCTTTACGATGAACGGTTCGGTGCGCGTTGTGGTACTGGGGAGGACCGCCGGCGACGACGACAGCCGTTGACTGATTTTATGCGAGTACTGTGATCGATGATGACCTCACGCATTTGAGCTGTCGTGCTATTATTGGTAGGTTACACAGAAACATTGAGCGAGGTTTCTTCTGATGTAGTACTGGCACTGCTGTGCTACTTTTGGAGTTGTAAAAAAATGAAACAAGGCTAGGGGTGTAAAATTTAAATCGATAAAGAATAAACCGAGAAAACTAAATGGCACTGCAGTATTTGGCCAGAATTTCATTTTAATTTTGATTTTTTCGGTATGGTAGGTAACGTGAAAAATGGCCGTGCCCCCTGGTCGATTCGTTCGTGGTCCGTCGCCATCGGCACACGCCCAAAACGTGGCCCATTCCCCGGGGTCCGCTGCTCCCAGTGACCCGCCTGCCGCCGTTCAGTTCGGAGGCGGAATGTGGAGCCTCCCGGTCTGGCGGTGGTACGACCGGCTCATCTGCTCGCCGCGCGAGCGCCCTGACGCCGACCCACCCTCCGGCCTGTCACGTCCCTCGCTCACTCGTGCGCGCGTTGTGGGGCTGGTTCCTGGTTGGTAGTACTCCTTCCGACTCCCCAAAATCTATGATTTGGCTGCTCATCCATCAGTTGCTGCTGCGGAGCGTGCGTCGGTTTCGATCCCCCAGCTGTGTGCTGTGCGATAACGGTACACGCCTGCGTGCAAACCGTTTATGAGTACCTTGTTTGCACATTTCGTGCGTGTCAATTAGTAGTCCTCGAAGCTCGAAGGAAGCAGTAGGTGTAGCTGCTAACCCAAAAGAAGCTTATTTTAATGACCTTGCCAAGTCAAATTATGAACACCAAACCAGTGAAATCCTGCACTGAGCAGCCCAGATGGGGATGAAGTTCTGGCTAAATGCATATGTTTACGTGGTAGTCGCTCCAGCTGGAGAAGTGAAAAGAGTTCGTGCCGATTGAAAGATCAGTTGCAGAGACTTAATTAAACTGCATTTCGTTTTGCCTTTTGTTTTCTCTCTTTCATAAAACCACTTTACTTTTGTTGCTTTCTACTATATTCATTTCAAAATAAATTTCTCTCTGGTGTTATTTACGCTCTTCATTCATACATTGATGTCGCTGTTGACTTTAATCATTTATTTTATTAAAAAATATTTGATGAGTAAATTATATTTTGTTATAATTGTATTTTATCATTAAAATTATTAGAATCACAACTTATAATTTTATACATTTAAATTAATTTTTAAAATAAAATAAATAGTTAAAATTGATATTAAAAATTAATAACGATAATAATTTAAAAATAGAGGGAGTATTTTGGAAACGAGGAGAACATCAGAACAACAACGAAACTTTGGGGAGTCTTTGCGCATTGGCAATTGAAAAGGCAAGGACGATGATGTGATCATTCACGGAAATCCGATCCCTTCATTGCTGCCCTTGCTTCTATGTCGCTCTGCGCCCGCACAGTTTACCCGTCGGCACGCAGCTACCGGGGAAATCGAAAGAAATGCCTAGGGACCAAGTGGGGATGGATGGTGTTCGCTGGCTTGCAAGCGACGGCAGAGCGCGCGCCTGCATGATGCTGTCACCGAACTGGCAGTTGTGTCTTGTAGCTTTGTTTATAGCTCAATCCATCCATGAACTAAAGCTGTAACCGGGTAAAAGTGTAGTAACATCTTAGCTCAAACCTACAGTAGTTATAATTTGGAACTTTGAGACTCAGAATTGAAGTTGTGAGATTAATCTCACATTGATGTTTTAGTAACCTCACTGTTCCAACCAAAGCACCTTTGTGTTAATCTTTTTACATGAACTAAAGATAAAAGCATACAATGATCAGAGTTTGCTGTGCTAATGGATTGAGTAAATTTTATGATACTGCAGATATTTTACATTTATTATCATAAAACTAAAGATTTAAACCACAGGTTCAGCAAAACTATAAATTTGCTACAGTAAGTTTAGCAATATATATATATAATCTATAGTTTTATGATAAATTAAACGTAAAATTTGTAATTTTGTGATAATTTAGATATAAAACCTGTAATTTTATGAGAAATTATATACAAAATCTGTAACTTTATAAAATTATAGCTTAAATATGTAGTTTTGTGATAATATTAACAAAATATATGTAATTTTTGTGAAATTTACTCTATTGGATTTTATATACACTGTTAATATACACACCACCAAGAGTCAGTAACATTGGTGTTCACGTCACAGGTTTCACCTCAGATTCCAGTGATGTGTCACGATCCTTATATCATTTATCGGAATTGATATCTGAGTAAAAGGCTGGACGTTTATCGAAAATTGGAACCAGAGTTTTAACGTGAGTATTGCACGGAGAAGCATTTGAACCGTTAAAACTAACATTCAGTTAAGCCGTAACGTCAGCTATTTACAGATAGACATCTTTGAATTAGGTGACAAGCTGGATACGCATCTGTAAGTCTTCGATGGCTGACGTGATCATGTGCATAATTGTCGAGCAGGTGCCTAAAGATTGGCGCTCCTGTGGAGCCAGATTACCAGTAATCATAATCTGATTCAGATTCATCAGTCTTCTTATGGGTAGAAGTTCCTGCGTGGATGCCCCATTAAATAAGTAAGTTGAACTGTCATCAGAGTGCATTTTATGACCTGCAAAACTAGACTTACCATGTCTGTATCTAGCTATCCTTCTTGGCATCAGAAGGCGATGGTGTGGGGTTTGTTGATTGCTTCTGGTCATGGAGATGCTTGTTTTCCTCTATTAAAGTCTTGTTCTCCTTTGAGACAGCTTCCAAATTGTTCTTTAACCCTCTTATTTCTCTAATGTAACTGTGGAGGCGATCAATAACGAGAGCAAGGAACAAGGCATATCCTGAAAGAATGTAGAATGTATTTTTGTGAATAGGTTTGCCTAAAACAGCATAATGGTATCATAGAACATATACTGTACTGGGACTACAAATGAAACTGCTATCTGAATTTACTCATTACTAAAACCCAAAATGTCACTATCAGAATTTTTTTCGTTGTTCTAAGCTGAAAGCGAGTACACATCCAGAAGTTCGAATTTGAATTGAATAAAAAAGTTATCATAAGTTATTTCAGAAAAAGAATGATTAAGCAATCAAAATATTCATAGATAAACTTGCTAAAGCAACATAATATTGGAACACTCTGGAATAGAATGCACTCAACATTCCCATTGACTAAGAAACTTTTGTCTTTTGTTTAGTTAAACATGATTTTTTATGTTATTGTATAGTGTTAAAGAAGTACACAGGTGTACGAGTGTTTATTAACTTAATTGGCTAAATAGCTAAGGAATAAAATACTACTCCCCTCCACCTTTTTTTTATTGTTGGTGCTTTTTAGTTTAATAAAAAACAAGAGGGATACGAGTCACACGATAGATAAACTAGTTAAGGCATAAACTAGTTAAGGCCTCCCAGAGGTTAACAACCTACATCCAGTGTTGTGTGTATTTGCTTGATGGCAAATAGATGTCCCTCAACGGAGGGGCTGAGTACATATTTGTAGGACGATGTCCTCTACGTGTAATTACAGTTAATTCACTAATACTCTTGGTAATGCCACCACTGATTACGTACACCTTTCTGTTGGGAAAATGGATCCTTCACTATTGGTAACTGTCGCACATCATAAACACCTCATTTATAGCCATGTTAAAGGATATGGATAAAAATTGGGGTATCGACAGTATGCATAATGCAAATATACAAATATGAATCCGAAACTTCTCGACCTCATTATTTTCGCAGTTAGTGCAAAGAAATGTACCTGCAATGTTATGGCTATATCATGGTCCATATTATCCGTAGTGACCCAAAACAACATATATTGAACTAAATCATCCATATTCACTGAAAGAGTATAGTCAAGAAATATTGATGTGCTTCTTTCAAACAGGCTATTTACTTGTTGACGAGGTGATCATAAAAGATTCTTGGCCAACTAGAACAATAAAAAAAGACTTGGCACTTTGACATTGGTTAGACTAGCAAAATTTTAGGTTCATACCCACAGCGGTGTTTTTTAAACCCAGAATTTATTGGTTTGTTAGAAGACAAGGGAGATATACAGTATAATCTAAAAACCAACTAATCAGCCAAAGTTCACCTAATATCAGCACCAGTGAAATATGTAGGAACCTGGAACAATAGAATTCTGTACAAATGTAAAACTGAAGTGTTTCCAGTGAATGGTTCTATAATCCATTATATACCTGTACATCAATGTACTTTGGAATCAAATAATAAATCTTTTGAGTACATGGCAACTGGGTAACCTAAAAAAATTACTTGAAAAGCTACAATCTGTTTTGAATTTCCAATCTGGTGCTGTTGAACAGAGATATTCATATAATGTTGCTTTGTATACTGTCAAAATACACTAAAGATACAGAGTGTTGTATTTCATGATTCACAGGATCAGCATATTTAATAGGCAATGTGGTGCACAATTTCATTTGAATGACTGTCGTTTCAAATACTGTACTTAAAAAAGTAAAAAATTCCTGTTCAGGAAGGGGTTTAAAATCTCTACAATTCAGTTCAAATGTGAACAAATCCGAAGTGTTCCAAACAGGGTAGGATTAGTAAAACTTTGCGGCTTTTCTGTATTTTATTGGAGACACTAGTTGCTGCATGTTTTATCCCCCAATTGAGACGAGAATATATGAAATCAATTTACAACTCATTTGATGGTACCAGGTTTCCCCATTGGAGTGAATTCAACTATTTATTACAACACGGGGTGCAAACTAAATTCAGGGATATCTAGAATGAAAATTTCCATCAGCATAACATCGATCATCCTAATTGTGTTCATCGAACTGACAAAATGCAAATTAATCATTGTAGATGTTAACATAGTCAGTGAGGAATGCCGTCCGATCGAAAAAATTAAAGCGAGGCAATCAGGTAAGTGACAAAAGGTAATGAAGGTTTGAAAATCCGACTTGTACCCATGAGCGAGGCCTCGAGGAGATGGCGCGCGAGGAGGACCTGGTCGGTGGGGGTGAGGCCCCCAGCCCCCGCGCCGTCGAGCTCTCCCGAGGCGCGGCCACGGATCTTGGTCATGCTGTGGACGCTGGAGGCGAGCACGACCAGGACGGTGGCGGCGACGGTGCGCACCATGATGGGGCCACGCCCGCGCTTGAGGGTGTCGAGCGCGAGCATCGCAAGCTTCCGCAGCGGCGTCTTGAAGAGCAGCGCCGTCGCCACGCCAGCCTCCGCCGCCAGCACCGTGAAAAGCAGATGGATCATCGCGCAGCCGCCGAGTGGAAGAAGGGGCAGCCGAAAGGTGGACGGGGGGCTTTGCGGTAGAGGGGGGTGGGGAAACAGGGGTGGAGGAGCTCCGTTCTTGACACCCGCAGCGAGGGCGATGCCTTGACGCGTGGTGGGATTTTGGAATCTGGAGGAGCCGGACTGAGGAGACGAAGGAAATGCCGTTGGATTGAGTCGGTGAAGGACGCCGGGATGTTGCGGCATTCGTCGGAGTCGACGGATTCGCTCAACGGTTCGCGCTCGCCTTGGACTTCGCTGCCCAACTTTTGACCGGTGCACACGTGATCAGTGATTCTTTTGGTTAGCAAGCAGTGATAAAGCAGATGATTTTATGATTCATGAAAATATTACACTACAATACGAAGCGGAAACACCCCCCCCCCCCCCCCCCCCC
>BCLG01000815.1:127308-147949 GCA_001602295.1 Zoysia matrella
CCCCCCCCCCCCCCCCCCCCCCCCCCCCCCGAATTTCTAAAAAAATGTTTTTTTTAAAAAAAGGGTATAGTTTGTTGTAGCATTATTAATTTTTTTAATTCAAAAGGTGATCAGTTTGGAATAAAAAATGTTTGAATTGCAACATTTGAGACGTAGTTTTTTCATTATTTATATGCACAATTTGCAACAAATTAAATGACATTACTTCATACGAGTAATCAAAAAAACAAAAAAAAAACTGCTGCCACATCTAAAAGTATCTATCACAACAAACTGAGTAATCTTATGCAATATGCACTTGGCCAATATGTATCATATCTATAGTAAAAGGGAAAGTATCTATTAAAAATGTTTACAATTGCTTGATTGTTCTACATTCAGAAAGCATTTACCCATAACTTCTTATTGACAGTAAGTGGAAACTGATACAATTGAAATTGCCAAACCAATAGATTCAGCCTCGTAAAAGGCCTCAAAAGTTGCAACCATAACATTTTATGACCAACAAGGTTTATAGGAGCAAAAATAACTTTTCCTACTAGCTACTTGTTAGGATCGTTGATCCTTCGATGGCTGTGTAGATTATAAGGATGAGAGAGGTGGTGCCTAAAGGGCAGAAGGCACAGAGAAAAGCCCCACAACAGATTTATTCTGTTGTATTGCTTGCGTTCCTCCCCTTGTTGGGGGTATTTATAGTTTTCTAAACAAACCAACTAAATATCTGATCATAACATATCCATCTCTTAATACTACCTAACTTAACTTCATATCCTATTCTTATGGTGACCTAATAAACTATGACAGCTAAAGGCTACTTATCTCCTAATAGTCGACGGTGGACATAACATCTCTCCCCGCCTCAACAAACATCTCGTCCTCAAGCTGAATACTCGAGAAATTGAAAGCTTCATCATTCTGGAGCTGTGTGTAGTGGTTAAGGCTGATGACCATCGGTGTAGATGGCGTCCTTGGCAGTTGTCGTAGCCGTGGATCCCTCATCCTCCTCGAGTTTCTTGAAGGCGCTCTCGGTCCCGATCACAAGGTGCCCGAGGTGGCCACCAGGGGAGAGGTCGAGCAAGTTGAGGCGCTCGACGTTGGCAACATCAACATTAGAGAGGTTGCGGAAGGCATTGACGATCTTAGATCCTTCAGGGCCATAGCAATGAGCAGGTCCTTGCGGTTGATGTAGCAGCGGTCGGTATCAGTTGAGGTTTGATGGCCGACGCGGCGGGAGACGACGTAGGGCTGGCGCATGTTACATGACAGCAGCTTGTAGATGACCTTGGTCCAGTCGGGGCAGATAGGTGCCCTAAAGACCTCAGGCACTGGCAGGCTGACCGAGTCCGAGGCCATGTCACTCTCCAAGGCGAGGGGGCGGCTTGCGGCGACATGGTGGCAGCGGCGGCGACTAGTACCGCTAAGGTTTTGGGGTGGCGTGGCACGCTTGACGGTGGCAGCCCCGTCCGTTATGCCGTAGCTCTGCGTCTCATGGGGAAGCACCTATGGAAGGGTGACAGCTGGCGATGGTGGCGGCATCTGCTGATTTTCCAATTTGGAGGCGAACGGAGATGTCGACGAGGGCGCAAGTTAGGTCGGCGACTACTTTGACCAAGGCGTCAACCCTGGTCACCGCCAGCGTCGAGGTGGAGAACGGCGGCAGAGCGGTGGTGGGAGGAGGGCCTGACATTGCTGATACTAGATTGTTAGAATCGTTGATCCTCCGACAGCTGCGTAGATTATAGAGATGAGAGAGGTGGCGTCGTGAGCAAAGGCAGAAGGTGCAGAGGAAGCCCCACAATAGATTTTTCTATTGTATTGCTTGCTTTCCTCCTCCTGTTGGAGGGTATTTATAGTTTGCTAAACAACCAACTAAAGATCTGATCATAACAGATCCATCTCTTAATACTACCTAACTTAACTTCAGATTCTATTCTTATGTTGACCTAACAAACTATGGCAGCTAGAGGCTGCTTTATCTTCTAATAGCCGGCGGTGGATATAACACTACTATACTGAGCATCTGATACAACAATTTGGACCCAGAACATTTCTCTCCGTAGAATTGCCCATACATTTTAGATTCATGTGTTTACAAAGTAAAAAAGTAGCAGCAGAGGGGTTGGCAGCATAGCAAATTGACTATACAACTGAAAAACTAGTTCGTAGGGAAGACAAAAGTTTACATGGTACGAGCAAGCCTGGAATAAGTAGACTTCATCCTGCAAAGTCCAGAGACTACTGAGGCTTCAACTTCAGAGACGCACTGCAAGGACAAAGGACAAAAGTTAGCACAAAAACCACTCATTGTGCCAACAGCCCTAAGTCAACATCTATAGACTCAAAGTTTTGCCTAAATGAAACATAGAACATTCACAAAAATGTGCAAGCCTAACCTAGAGTATTTGGCTATCAAGAAAACATTCTAGTGACCCTCGAATGGGAAAAGAAGTTTCACATATACCTGTTAATGCAGTATCTCTTCCCTGTAGGTGGCGGCCCGTCATCAAAGACATGCCCCAGGTGAGCATCACAGACAGCACAAAGCACCTCGGTCCGAGGCATGAATATAATTGACATATCAAGCTTGCTCTTGACATTGTCACCAATAGGTTTGTAGTAGGATGGCCATCCAGTACCACTGTCGAACTTGGTCGATGACCTGAAATGAAGACAAAGCAGCAGTACTAAGCAGAATGACATATGAAATTTCAGTGCACAAGCAAATGTACTGGTGTTAGTTGCTTACTCAAAAAGAGGTGTGTCACAGCAAACACAATGGTAAATGCCTGGGGTTTTAGTGTTCCAGTACTCCCTGGTTATAAGCAACATTATAATTTGACCAGAGTTAATAATTGGGATAATTTTGAACTATATTTGAATGATTGGCACTTACCCAGTGAATGCTCTCTCAGTTCCCTTCTGCCTAGTAATGTAATACTGTTCTTCTGTCAACCGCTTCTTCCATTCTTCTTCACTTAGTGATATAAAATCCGCTTTCCCTGATTCCATAGAATAGACTATTAGCTGTTAGCAACTTAGTGCATTGTTCATTCAAAAGTTTATGTTATATATTGCGTCACTCCTATAAAATACAAATCATGACATAGCAAAAGTTTATTTGATTCCTTGAATGAAAATGACCTAATTCAGGGCATGGATTCAAACCAAAACTGAGACCAAAGACTGAAGTAATATATTTTATCTTAAAATATTTTCTCATGAAGCATCCATGCAGCACATGGAACTAATTATTCTAGAAAATTACAAAACAGAAAACAAGTTTTCTTCCTAGTGACTGCAGTTGACTTAGCCGAACAAAGAGCACAATCTTCTATGGGAATAAATAACCATTTCTTTCATCTTTCCAGTCTATAAGTTTTTTGATTTGTTAAGATAAAAAGCGGCATTAATTTCTCCGAAGGTACTACTCTTTATTACCAAATAATGTAAGCCTAGCTTGAAATTAACAGTAAGAATTCAGCATATCATCTTTCTAATATATTTTCAATGACACAAAGAACTAAGCAGCATATTCCACCAATATCGTCAATCCTAAGCGCTCTCATAAAAAAGAATCATTTCTAAGCGATTTAATACTCAGTCAAGTTTATTTTGCTTCTTTGAGATATCTTCCACTATTGCTATGCAAGGTCACAAATAACTGCATCATTTGAGAAGTGAAGCAGCACATCCCTGAATTAGTTCGGAAATAAACTAGGAGACCTTCAGTATATTTCGCCAAACTTGAGTATGCAGGACAAGGGTATAAAGCAGTATAATCCGTTAGCTTGCATAAATGCACAACAAGAATTAATCACATGGACCTCTTTTTTGTTCTACGCTTCTCGAAGTAATTAGTAACTCATAAGTCAAAAAAGGAACAGCATCCATGTCCCCAGGCAGTCCCGACGACGGATTATCCGATCACTAGTGACGGGGAAAGGAACTGGAGGAGGGATACAGAGCACGTTACCTTGGGCTTGCCCGGGTGGCGTCTGTGGCGACGGCGACGACGAGGACGGCGCGGAACCCATGGCGCGGACGGTGACTCGCCTGTGGCTGTGCCCCCCGCCGCACGTGCAGGCCCCTCTTGATCTCGGACGCGCCCGCGGAAGCGGTGTGGAGGTGGCGCCGGCTGGGTGGTAGGAAGACAGGCCACCGGGCGTTCGAGCTCTGGAGGTGACCACGGTAGCAGCCGCGTAGCACCAGGCGGCCATGGGCATGTTACGTTTTTTTGACGCGAGAGGAATAAGGAACGCGTCGCGATTGCGAGGCGCTGGCGTCCGCAACAAATGCAAAGCAGCAGGCCCGTGGAGTTCGTTCCGTGGCTGCCGCTGCCGAGACGTGGCGAAGCCCTCGTCGACACGATTAATCCACGCACCTGAAAGCTCAAGAACGTCCGGCTCGGCAAGGTTCGGCCAGTGGCGGAAGCGCGTGGTCACTTACAAGTTCCGTGCCCGCGAACGTCTCACCGGGGCATGTCTTCGTTGATCTCTAGAGAAGTTTCAGAACGTCTCACCGGGGCCAGTGAGTGCAATGTGCGTGAGTACAAGAGAAAAATGCTGCTTCAGTTCTGAGGCTCGGGTTGAAATGCAGAAATTTCGCAGGAATCAATTTCATTTTGTAGAGAAAAAATATAAAAAGTAAAAACAGGGCCTAAATTTGTGGTTACCATAATAATAAATCTAGTTTAAACATCAATAACTTTAGAATGCGGGAGTACATCGTACCAAGTAGAGATGCTTCTAGTATTTTGATAATGCTTGGTGCTCAATTGTGCGTGTCTGAGGGTCGTCATTTCGCCGGCCTCAACATGGCAGCTGAGTGTTGACGTCGAAATGGGGTACAGACCAACACACCGTTCGCACGTCTGTGTGCGGAAACACTGATGTTTCTTCAACGCCGAGTTTGGATAGCATCTAGACAACTCAACTCGGAAGGGACCCCTCGAAGGAGGATTCTCGGTCAGGCCAGCTGGATCACCTTCGGTCGTCATCGAGATGAAGGAAGAATAACACAAGGGTCGAGTAAAGAGATTAGAGTTAAAAAAAATGAAATATAAAGGTAAATGATAAGTTCAATTAGGATGATTTTTAACTGGTCATGGGCCTCTGTTTTAAAGAGGTGGGATAGTCTTATTTTGCAGGACAACTGATACCCTAAGTTAAGAAAAAAAATAAGAATCAATCTGCTGAAAATCTTTTTAAATCAGCATTACCGAAGTCTCCGGTAAAGTGTCAGACACTCCGGTGACCGGAGTCTCCGGTAAGATGTTGAAGAGAGGACTTGTCGAGCCCTCCGACATGATGCTGGATGCTCCAACGGGCTTTCTGCCCCAACCCGAGACGACTTTTTGGACAGTCTAGTATGATACCGGACACTACGACGCCGGATAGTTTGGCGTAGTGCCGGACACTCCGGGGAGCTGAGCGCTCAAACCATAGAGTGCTTACCAGACAGTCCGGCACTATGTCGGACACTCCGGTGAACCGAATGCTCCGAATTCGAGAGGGCTTACCGGACCTTCTAGCATTGTGCCAGACACTTCGATAACTCTGTGATTTTTTGGTGTCAACATATGCCCCCTGTTTTTTGTGAAGTTCTTGCACCATAAAATATTTAAGCACCCGAAAACCTCTAAGGGCGATGGTTCTCTTAGACTCATCAGCCATTGCATCAATCTTAACAAAGATATTTTTTTATATCAGCCATTTTTTTCTTAGCCTTCTTGCTATACATTTGAATGAAACTTTTTTAAGTATCGGCCGTTAACAGCCCTAGGTAATGATTCCCCTCGAACATCCTCCTGTATGTATGCATTTACGACAATGACTTTTACTACTCTATACGGCCCTTCCCAACTAGAAGACTATTTCTCGAACTTGTTGCTTCTTGAGCTTACGGGCAGAATAGTTTTTCAAACCAATTCGCTCACCTGAAAAGTTTTGTCTTTCACCTTCTTATTGTAGGCTCTAGCAACTCGCGTTTTGTCTTTCTCAGTTTTCCTCAAAGCACCTTAACGCTTATCGGTGACTTCATCAATATTGTCTAGCATCAAAGCCCTATACTCATCGGTGGATAAGTCATTATGTTGGGCTAACCTTAGAGCTCCTAGATTTACCTCGACGGGTAAAACAGCCTCTTGTCCATATATTAGTTCATAACGTGTTACCTTAGTTGCCCCATGTCTAGATATCCGATGAGCCTACAATGCTTCCGATAAGACTTCATGACATCTTTTGGAATGGTCCTCTATCTTTTCCTTAATAAAGTTTGATCAACATTTTATTGCTTGCCTCGACCTGACTATTGGCCTGAGCGTAATATGAAGATGAATTGAGTATCCTAATTCCGTAAGATTCGGCAAATTTCTTGACATGACCGGACGTAAAGAAAGTACCTTAGTCGGTAGTCAAAGTTTGCGATATACTGAATCTATGAATAATATGTTCGGTAAGGAACTCAATTAACTCTTTGTGCGTCATATTCTTGAGAGCCACCGCTTCGGTCTATTTGGTGAAGTAATCCGTCGCCACTAACATGAATCGGTGCCCCTTCAAAGATGGAGGATGTATTTGCCCTATGAAATCTAATCCCCATCTTCGAAATGACCATGGCTTTATAATGAGATTCATCATGACAACGAGTGCCAACAGTTTGAAAATGTTCAATTGGCACCCGTCGCATCCTTTGTAGTAGCGATAACAATCGGCAATCATAGTTGGCCAATAGAACCTGGCCTTTCTTAGCAATATTTCATTTTCGGAGCCGATTGATGCGTACCATAAATACTTTCATGAACTTCCTCCATAGTCACTTTGGCCTTATCATCACCCAAACATTTTAATTGCAAATCGTCTCAAAATATACTTGAAAGCCACATGCCGAACTTTTCTATCTACACTTTAGGTTGAACTAGGAATGTATGAAATTATGGGTGACCTCCAATCAAACGATTCGGCACTATCACGGTTTGACGTGTTAGTGTTCAAACGGTCTAATTCTAGCATCTCAAACATCGGTTTCTCAATGACTGAAAATTTACCTTTACTAACATTGTAACCCGATGCTTGCTGTGTCAGCTCATTAGATTTACTGTTTTCTAGCCTAGGAACATGATGTATATTGAACTCATCCATTGCTCTAATGATGTCTAGACATTTGTCTAACATAGCATTCAACTATTCATCTAAGCATTAAAAATTTTCAGCAACTTGTTGCACTACTAATAACGAATTGCCGAATGCCTCTATATGTTTAACCCCCATGGACTCTAACATCTCCAAGCCGAACAACAATGCTTCATATTCGGCTTGCTTATTGGTGCAATCATACTCTAATCGGTTCAAAAATTCAAAGTATACATTATGAGGAGAAACCAATACTACACTAACACTTTGACCCTCTTTGCAAACCGATCCATCAAAATACAACTTTCAAGGGGTAAAAGCAACATAACCAGTATCTAGATCATGCTCTAAATCAATTCGATGCTCAACAATAAAATTATCAACAATTTGGTCTTTCATAGATTTCAACGATTCATAAGCCAAATCATATTCAATCAATGCATAAGCCCATTTACCAAGCCTACCACTAGAAATCGGCCTATGCAACATATGCTTAAAAACATCGGTTTTACAAGCTACCACACAAGTGCTAGATGGCAAATAATGTCTCAACTTAGTGCAAGCATGATACAAGAAAAAATATAGTTTTTCAATGAGAGTGTACCTTGTTTCCGCATCCACCAACCGTCGGCTCACATATGCGATCACATACTCCTTCCCTCTGCCTTTTTGTGTCAAAACATCACCAATCACATCATCCTCCGCCGTTATGTAAAGACGGAAAGGGACCCCACCCTTGGGCGCCTAAGAACCGGTGGCGAGGACAAATATTCTTTGATCTTCTCAAAAGCTTCTTGCTGTTTTGCCAACAAGTAAATTCGGCTTCATTCTTTAGCCGAAGTATAGGAGTAAATGCATTAATCTTTGCCGACAAGTTGGATATGAACCGCCTTCACTTTACCTAAGAAGCTTTGCAACTCTCTTTTACATGTAGACGCTTGTACGCTCCTAATTGCTTCTATCTTCTTAGGATCTACCTTTATGTCCTTTTCATAAATTATGAAGCATAAAAACTTCTCGGCCGATACACCAAAAACACATTTTAGTGGGTTCATTTTCAAACCGAAACGACGTATTCGGTCCAAAGCGAGATGCAAATCGGCCAAGTGAGAATCTAATGCGGTCGATTTGATTACCACATCATCTATGTAAACCTCTATAATGACACCAAGCAAATCATGAAAGATAAAGTTTATGGCTCTTTGATATGTGGCACTCGCATTCTTTAATCCAAAAGTCATGACAACCCACTCAAACAAGCCTACGAAACCAGGACACCTAAAAGCCGTTTTAAACATATCCTCTTCGGCTATAAAGTTTCGTTTATATCCCGCATTACCATAAAAAAAGCTACTAACTTTATAACCGGAAGCATCATTAATTAACATATCAGTTATGGGCATAGAATACTCATCTTTAGGAGTGGCTCTATTCAAAATTTTGAAATCAATGCAAACTCTTATCTTATCGATGTTCTTCTTTTTCACCGGTACGATGTTGGATATCCACTCCGCATATCTGCAAGGTCATATGAATTTTGCATCAAGTAATCGGTTAATATCCTTTTTAATCCGATCATAATATTCAGGTTGTATCTTCTTATCGGTTGCTTAAAAGGTCTAAAACCAAATTTTATTGGCACCTGATGTTCAACTAGCTCACGGCTCAACCCGAGCATTTCATTATAAGACCATGCAAAACAGTTCACGTATTATTTTAGCAAACCAATTAACTTCTTATAATCAGCTTTTAGATTTTTGTTTATAAAAGTTAGCCTAGAATTACCATCGCTGCCAAGGTTTACCTCCTCAAGAGGATCGGCCGATGTGAATTCTTGTCTTAACTTATCCATGTCTTCTATTTTCTCTATAGCTTCGCACATATCATTCGTGTTGGATCGATAGTACTCCACTCTCTTTTGCAACCAATCAAGATTAGACTTCATTAAATCACATTATATGGTTGAGCCGATTTTCCATCGGCTTTACATTGATGGGTACAAAACCATCTCTAGTTACACTCAGAAAATCATAATCCATCAAGTCTAAACCGGTCAAGCACTTGACAGTGTCATGCAGCAAAGAAGAAGATTCGGCTATAGCAACACAAGCCGATGCATCCGCATGAACAATCTCTACATCATCACCAACCTATTGTATCAAGAATTGATGCAATGTAGATGGAACACATCTATTGGCATGAATTCAATCACACTCTAAGATCAAGCTATAACAACCGCGCACATCGGCAACAAAGAAAGCGGTAGACATGGTCTTGCTCCTAACGATGAGCTCCATAGAAGCGACCCCCTTAGCCTCGATAGTGTCTCCTCCTCACACACCGTTCAAAGTCATGTTGGTCCGAATGAGCTGGTCATCGGCCTTACCTAGCTTCTTAAACAAAGAATATGGCATTAGATTAACAATAGCGCTACCATCTACAAGCATACGAGAAATCGGTGAACCATTAATATGACCTCTCACGTAGAGGGGTTTCAAATGGTTATTCGATTCCTTGGGCTTTAAAAAAATAGCACTCTTTGACCCAAAGTCAAATTGTGCCATAACCTCTTCTTCCTCTACAAGCGAATAATTAGAAAGGGACAAGCAAATAGTGTTAACATCCATACCTTCCCAAGGCGGTGTAGTTTCGTTGTCCAAGAGGTCGTCGTCATCGAACTCGGACATATCAACGTCTTCTTTGGGCGAAGGTGCTGCAGCATCCCCTCCAATTGTGACGTTAGCCGGCCCGAGTGCCTTCGGAGTAGCCACCGCTTCCTTTGTCATCGGTGGAGTGGGAGCTTCGGACTCCTTGACTCTCTACTGCTTACTTTGAGAGATCATCGGCTTGATCTCATTCAAGACTTTGTCCCTCTTCTTCTCCGCCTCCTCTTCCCAGATCTTCGTGAGGCGCAACCTTTGAAGTTTCTTTTTTTGAGTGTGGGTCAAGTCAGACGATCACTACCTCGGTTGTGTGTACATGGAGGAGCTCTTGCTACTGCTAGCTTCATGATCATGGGAAGCCTTTTCAATCAGATTATCCAAAGTGATCGGTCCCATGAAGACTCCCCCGATTTTGACCTCGGTTGTGCCGATTTTTACGACACCTCCTGATGTGCTCTCTTGATGGACAAAAGTATAAGGAGCAGGTTCATTACCTTGCTTCGGGCGCCACTCCTGCTTAGGCGCAGTGGTTAGAGATGACAACGGGTACGTACCCGTCGGGTCTTGCTTTCCCATACCCATACCCATTTAACTATTGGGTAGAAGTTTTTTTCCCGTACCCATACCCACGGCTATTTCACGGGTCTCGGATACCCATTAAGAATACGACTAAAATTATAATAAGTTGTTATATATATATATATTCAATTTATTGACAAATAATAAGTTAAACTAATACAAATTTGAATTAAATGTGACACATTAGGTAAAAAATTTAAAAATAATCTATGGGATATAATATTTTATATACTTATATCTAATGAAAATATGTATTTTTTTATATATCGGGTATATTTCGGGTATCGAGGATGGGCAGAACCTTCCCGTACCCATACCAGTTAAGTTCACGGGTATAAAAACTTCCCCATACCCGTACCCTAATGGAGTAAAAACCCGTCGGGTTTCGGGTCTCGAGGCCCCGTTGCCGTCTCAAGCAGTGGTGGAGCCCCCTCCTTGAACCTTGATCGGTCGAGACTCCGTCCGATCCAGAATAGGACTGGAGAGCATTGTGAAGACATCTCTCCTCGGTCCATTCCACCTTGGATGAAATGGCAGGTATGGCATTGGTAGAACGGGCATTGGCGGCATAGGCATCGGTGGTACCGACATCTATGGCCCCATGTATGTATGCCACACCGGGAATAGTGGGCAAGGCATAGGATGTAACCATGGAGGTGGCACTCCAAATTCATGCAGAGGAAGAGAAGGAGGCCCACGAACATCCGCGTTTTGCCTCATCTCCTGTCTAGATAGGCTGCCTCCCCTTGATGGTGATCTTGACCGCTTCATAGACTGATTGTTCAAATTGGCCTTTTAGTTCTTATACTTGGCCATAAGACGGTCGAAGGCGCTTTTGGGCCTCATCTTCTGGTCTGTAGCCTTCTCTTGGTTTATCTTCCACTTGCTCACCTCCAGATTCTTTGGCTTTATCATTTTGGGCTGTGAAGCTTGTCCCTCGGGTCTTGAGCCTTGGATGGTGACTTTGAGAGACTCTTACCATCGGGGGACCTCTCGAGCACCACCTTCCTAGAGGCTCCTTTCTCACTCGAAGAAATAGGCATCTCTTTCCGATGATCATGTTCTTCCTCTTGGCTGTATCGGCTTGATGAGGTCGAATCAACACCTTGGGGTTGAGCTTTAGAGCGTTGACAAAGAAGGGGTGCTTGTCGATCTGCATCTCTTTAAGACTCAATCGTCTCTCATTAAGGGCTGATTGGACCTGTCAACGAAAAATATTGCAATCATTAGTAGTATGAGAATAAGAGTTATGCCATTTAAAATATGCTCTACGCTTAATCTCATCCGCTGAAGGTAAAGTGCATGCAATCTTAATGTATCCACCTTTGTGTAACTCATCAAATATTTTTTCGTATTTAGCTACATCAAATGTGTATTTCATATCGTCTTTCCGATTCTTATGAACCGGTTTGAGCGAATCACAAGCAAGCGATTTGGCTTTAGATGACCAAACGAACTCGGCAGCCAAAATATCATTAGAATCATCATCAGAGCTATCCGAATCATACTCCACGACATGCACGGTGTGGCGGGTCTTGTAATCATGTTTTATTTCTTTGCTTCGACTTTCTTGAGCCGAAGCCCTTTGTTAGAGATGAGTAAGCGTAAGAAAGTCATGCCCCTCCAACTTCTCTCTAAGGTGTGATCGCAAACCACTAAAAGCCAAATCAGCTAAGTCTTTTTCAGAAACTGTTAAATTAAAGCATCGGTTTTTAATGTCTCTAAACCGCCTAAGATAATCAACGACGGGTTCATCTTTTCCTTGCCTAACCGATATCAAGTGTGACCACTTCAACTCATTATCCCTAGAATAAAAATGATCGTGAAATTTACGCTCTAAAGATTCCCATGTGTAAATGGAACTCGGGGTCAATGATGAGAACCATGAGAAAGCGGTGCCGGTTAGTGATAAAGAAAGCAGTCGCACTTTTAAAGCCTCACTAAAACCCGTTTCTCCTAATTGTGCTACATATTTGCTAACATGTTTCCAAGTGGTTTTGCTATCTTCACCGTTGAGTTTGATGAAGCCGAGAACACGCCATCCAACAGGATACGGCACCGAATAAAATACGCGGAGTATGGTTTTTGATAAATTTGGTCTCTTACTTTAAGGTCTACCTCTAGCGTTTCGCGAAATTGTTTGCTCAAGTCCTCCTTAATGCGCGCCATAAAAAACTCCTCTATGTTAGCAATGGGTGGCCCTGTAGATGCGCTCGGTGGTGGAGGGTGTATGTTTGTTTTCATGGTGCTAAATAGTTTATGAGGAACAGGGCCATGAGGGATACCCGTACCGCTTGGTGGGACATGCAGTGTGCTATATGCGACGGTACGGTAAAGAGGAATAAAATTAGCCAATTTACTCGATCGGCTTGTGGCCGGATTGGGGATGCTAGTGATTAGCTCTACGCTAGCAGGAGACACTATCAAAACACTAGTTTGCGCATGAGACGGAAAACTAGTTTGTCTGTTAAACGAGTTCAACGGCATGCCATACAGAAGTTGTTCTACACTAAACGTAGTAGGTGCCGATGCACTAGTAGTAGGACTTACATACGTAACATGAGACGATGATGCAATACTAACATTTTTTTACTTCGACATATTTTCTTGATCATGTATTGCATATCCTTTTTCAAATCAGCAAAGTATATGAAAGTCTTCAAAAGTAACGGGAGGGTGCGAAGATGTGCTCACATTGGCAGCACCCATGGCCGCGTCGTCGATGATGGTCGAAAGAACGAACTCCTTCACTTGAGAGATCACGCGTTGGTGGTCCTTTTTAAAGCACGCTAAGTACTCTTGTAGCTCCCGCTCTTTCCGAGTCTTGCACGCATCTTCAGAGGCCTTCTGGCGCTCTAAGAACGCCTTGCGCGCCTCTTCGTGCAGCTCCTCTAAGGACGGCATGATGATGTTCGTCGTGGAGATCTCGGAGTTCATGTGGATAACGACGATTCGGTTTGTGCAACCGAAATCACTTGTTCCCCAGCAGAGTCGCTAAAAAGTGTGTTGACGTCGAAATCGGGTCCGGGCCAACACATCGTTCGCACGTTCGTGTGAGGGAACGCCGACGCTTCTTCAACGCTGGGTTTGAACAGCACTTAGACAACCCCGCCTTAGGAGAGACCCCGTCGAAGGAGGATCATCTTAAAGTTGATCCGGGCTCGGTCAGGCTAATCGGATCGCCTTCGGTCGTCACCGGGACGAAGAAAGAACAGCACGAGGGTCAAGTAAGAGGATTAGGGTTTGGAGAAGAATGAAATGTAAAGGCAAATGATTAGTTCGATTGGTATGATCCTCAAACGGCCATGAGCTTCTATTTTATAGAGGTGAGATGGTTTTATCCCGCAGGACAACTGATTCCTCAAGTTAGGAAAGAAATTAGAATCAATCTGTTGAAAACCTTCTTAAATCGGCATTATCAGAGTCACTGGAGTGAGTCTCTGGTAAAGTGCCAGACACTCCAGTGACCGGAGGTTCCGTCGTGCAATTCTGGCAACCGAGAGGGCTTGCCGGACTCTCTGGCATGATGCCGGACACTTTGGTGGGCTTTTTGCCTCAACCCGAGATGGCTTGCCGGATAGTCCGGCATGATACCAGATACTCTGGTGCTAGGTAGTTCGACGTAGTGCCGGACACTCCAGTGAGCTGAGCGCTCAAACCCGAAAGCGCTTGCCGGACAGTTCGGCACTATGCCGGACACTCCGGTGAGTCGAATGCTCCGAACTCGAGAAGGCTTATCAGACATTCCGACAGCGTGACACCCGATAACCCTGTGATTTTTTATGTCAACATATCCTTGTTGGGCTTAGATTTTCCTTTCATTACTGGCTCTCGTTGCTAGCTTTTGGTGCAGAACTGTAACATGAAATTCCCTGCAGATTGCATAACACTCAAAATTAACGTGAGCATAAGGTTTCTGCAGTTGAAAGAAAAAGAAATAAGGAATGAAACTTTTCGCTATGATTTTATGGTACCAGCTGGTAAAATTCCGCACCGCAGGAAAAAAAAAGAACTAGGAACAAACCGAGACCGAGAGCGAGAGGAATTATTGTGTGAATGCTAAATGGATCCAAGGGGCTCGTCAAATCTATTACTGGTCCGCCTACTCCTGGAAGACCCGCGTCATCACTTTTCTTTGCTAAATACTACTAGTACTCCAACTTCAAAAAGTATGTGCTGGGACAGCATAGGCCGATGTGCTGCTAGTAAGTTGAAAGCACTTTTTTGGGCTCCAGTAACTGCTGTCCCTTGACGGAATACACACACTGCAGTTCGGATGCCAAACAACGCATATATAGCCATATAGCATATCAGTGAAGCAAATATAACAAGATGAATTTCAGATTCTTGTAATTCTTGTGAATTCGCAGGTTCAGGATTCTTTTTTAGTTTTTTTTTTGAAACAGGGAACACCATTTTCCATTATTACTGAACACCCTTGATTCAGCGATTGTAATTACAGATCCTGTTGAAAATCACCAAATGCCCTTGCTTCAGAACTCGAACCGAAGATTACTGAGCTTGCTAGATATTACTGAAAGCCTTCCTCCTGAACATGAGGGTTACTGAATCTGCCTGATATTACTGAATGTTTTGCTCCCACGTCTGCAAATTACCAGGCCCCAGGAATTACTGAATACAACATGATTACCAATTTTCACCATCAAGATGCAATTGTGTTCCACATGATCAGATGCAATGAATCACAGGTTATTTAACCACTTACTATGAAAAATAAGATACAATAAATAAATGGTACCAGAACGTACCAACATAGTACATGTAGAGCACCAACATTTTAAAAGTCATTGTGTACAGCACACAACATTTTTAAAGTCATTGTGTATATCACATAGCATTTTTAAAATCATAAATATGCATCACATTGTGGCCGCCTTGCACTATAGTGTTACAATTTATACTTGCCAAAACTATGTACCAAATATTTAAAAAACCTACCACATGGAACAATCAAGCTGTCTTTTCAACTGTAAAACATTTTAGAAAATGAGATTTTTGTCCACTACTAGGAGAAATCTAAATTTTAAAACTTAAATTTGAGATTTGAAATTATCAAAATCAGTGCAGGCCATGTTTGTCCATTTTTTTGAGAAAAATTCAAATTTCAAAATTTTAATTTTAAAAATTTGAATTTTCTCCCAATAGTGGACAAGCGTGGCCTATGCTGATTTTGAAATTGAACAAACAAAATTCAGGTGTCCAACTAATTTTTGAATCCGGATTTTTTTCAAATCCAAGCAGGGGCAACATTGTCCTTTTCAATGTCTCTTTCTGTTATAAAAAAATTGAAAAAACAGAAAATACATGGTAAGGGCAAAGACCAATGAAATAAGTGGTTGGGCATGGCTTTTTCTTACTAATAGCCTTCTGTGATGCCATCATTTAGTAGTGGTGTGTGATGAATTGCCCTCCATTGCTAACTCCCTGGCGGCCTTTTTGCTATTATGGTAATCCCTAAATATGACATCGACAAAATGGTGACTTATGTAGTTTTTTTTCCAAAAAGGTACCCCTAACGTTAACACCTCTCTAAAATAGTATTCACAGGGGTTGAAACTTATTTTCATTTTATTTTCGAATTTTTACTCCCCATATGATTAAACTGCCTCTCATAATTTTGCTTAACCCTAATCACTTTCTTTTCTTCCTTTCTTTCACGTCGTCTCAGCCGGCGGCGGCTGGCCGACAGAAGGATCGCACGCCAGGCAACCACGCGGCAAGGTGTTCACGAGGCGCCAGGACGACCGCGCGGCAAGGCGTTCACACGCCAGGGCGGCCTTCGCGCGCCACGACGTCGCATGCACCAACACTTTCCTGTGCGTGTTACAGTACCCTATTTTCCCTCTTAAAATTCTCTGATTTATCATTAATTTATCATTTTCTTTGCTTTATCACTACTTGATCACTTGTTGTATGCCGACTGGGCAGGACAGAGCAGTCAGTGTTGGTTCATGAGATCGTGCCCTGTTGTTCTGCACATTTTCTTTATCTACTGAAATCAAAGGTTCTAACAATAGAAGTTCAACACCTCTGCAGCAGCTCTGCTTTTGATATCATCATTCCATTCAGTGTTGTATCGTTTAATATGCCCTTCGTATATTTTTGCAGATCAAAAGGTATTAAAATACTCCAAAATCCCCTCCGAGGTCCAAATATTATAAAGCTTCTTGACATTGTTCTCGGCCCCCCAAGCAGATATCAACCATTCAATACGCATTTCAAGCACTTAATGCTTCGCATTACTAAGTCATACCGTATGTTTTAACAATACAACAGGGTACGGATTTTTTATTATTCTTGCCATGTATAGGGAGGGAACCATTTGAGATGGATTGAGACCAGCCAACAGGTCCATTGATTGTTTGGGAACAATCAGTGGCAACATGGATTGATTGGGATTCAATAGTGATTCAAGAAGAAACAGGGGAGCAAGGAGGGGTAGAACTTTGCAATGAGGAACAAGTTTATGATCTTTTGGGGTTGAGGAGGGAAGATGAGATGGCGGAAGATGCTAGGGTGGTTGCCTCAAATTTGATGGACCATGAAGTAAGTGCTTTAGAAATACCTACTGTAGAAGGTATAGAAGGTGCATCTATGCCTATAGATGATTCTATTCCAGAGGAGACTATGATGGTGTATGATAAGAATAATCTATCGATGGAATTGCGTAGCTTGTACCCCTCTATGGAGGAATTTAGACTAGCAGTGACAGTATGCTATCAACAAAAAATTTGAATTGGGTATTGAAGCCACAATCGAAAAGAAATATAGAGGTTACTGTAAAGGTGACAAATGCTCATGGGCAATTGTTGGGCGCACACAGGCAGATAACATGACTGTTATGGTACAAATTTATTGTCTTAACATTTTATTGCCATGTTTCATATTGGTTCTAACATCTTATATGTTTTTTCACTTGCATTTACAGGTCACAACCTTGAATGATTTACACACATGTACTTCTAGCAGCGGAAGGACCACTACACCTTCTTGCAAATGGGTAGCTTCCAAGGCTGTTTCTATTCTTCGCAAGAACTCTCAAATGGGAACTAAAAAGTTACAGATTAAGTTACAAGACGATTACAATTGTACGATTGGGTATGACATTGTTTGGAAAGGAAAGAAAAAGGCTATGTCATTGTTGTTTGGATCATAGGAAGAGAGTTTTCAATTGCTTTATAATTGGAAGGCAGTAGTCATGAAAAAAATGCCAGACAGTATCATTGAGATTGATTGCAAGACAGATGATGGCAAGGGTTATTTTCACAGGTTCTTTTGTGCGCTTGGTCCTTATATAGAGGGTTTCCGGTCAGGTTGTAGGCCATGGCTTGGTGTTGACTTCAAAACCCTAAATGGTAGGTGGAATGGTCATTTAGCCATAGCTACTGGTGTGGATGGTCACAACTGGATGTATCCGGTTGCTTTTGGATTCATAGACTCAGAAACAGAAGATAACTAGCATTGGGTTATGTCTCAACTGCACAAAGTTGTCGGAGATCTTCCTTTACTTGCTATATGTATTGATGCTTGTAAAGGGTTAGAAACTACAGTGAAGCATGGTGTTTCCATAAGTTCAACAAAGGGAGTGCTTTAGATATATGTGGCCCGGAACTAGGACATATGAGAAGGATGTATATGAAAAGTATATGGCTGTTGTTTATGCAGGTAACCCGGCAACTAAGAAGTGGCTAGATGATCATCATAAGCCAAAGTGGTACATGTCTGACTTCAATCCCAACATCAAGTGTGATTATATAACTAACAATATAGCTGAGGTTTTCAACAATCGGATCAAAGACATAAAGGACTTATCTATTGTTGAGCTTGCAGACAAGCTGAGAGAGATGATTATGATACTGTTCTACAAGAGGAGAAGAATTGGGAGAAATGCTTCACGGTACGATACTACCTGCCGTCTTACAAATTTTGAGAGCCAAGACTAAATGGCTAGGACATTTATATGTTATCAAGGGTGATAATTATGTTGCTGAGGTTTGGGACAATTGCAATCATAGATTTAATGTCAATGCATATAAGCATGAGTGTTCATGCGAGGAGTGGCAGCACACTGGAAAGTCTTGTCCACATGCTTTGTCCTTGATAACCATCCAACAGATTAGGAATGTGAAGATGGAAGACTTTGTACACGAGTACTATTCTGTTGAGAAATTTTAGAAAAACTTATGCTAGATTGATTGAACCAATTCGTGACAAGACAAAATGGCCCAAAGTAGAATTGAAATTTAAGGTGGTTGCACCCCTTTGTAAAAGAAGCGTTGGAAGGCAAAGGACAAATAGGATAAAAGGTTGCCTCGAAGGTGGGGGTGGTGGATCGAAATCAATTGCAAATGCCGCTGAAAATGACAATGAGAAGACAAAGAAAATGGTTAGAGGCCAAGTACGGTGCTTGCAATGTGGAGAGTTAGGACATAGAAAAGCTAGTTACAAATGTCCTTTCAATGACACTAAAAAAGGTAAGCTTTTAGCAATGTTTCACTTTGAATGTTTATGTCGTCCCTTCCCTTTTATTTTGTTGATTTGTTTCCTTCTTTTCAATGCAGGAAGAGGAAGCCACGAAAAAATTCCGCTAAAGGGTGGACTCCTAAAGATACTACAGATGGGTCAAACAACATAAGGAATGAACTACTACTGGACAACCTTGGAATTGTGACAACAAGGTTAGGAATTGATAGTTATCAACTTATATAAAATGGTTTGACTTCAATAATTTATAAAATAATTCAACACATGTGTGTGTTTTTGTGCAGGGCCTTTATCTTTGATGATGGCAGAAGGCACATCTTCTCAAGAACCCTCTTCTCCTCAGATTCTAAGCACCACTGCAACTAGGTTAGGAATTGATAGCTATCAGCTTATATGAAATGGTTTGACTTCAATAATTTAAAAAATAATTCAACACGTGTGTGTGCAGGCCCTTATCGATGATGGGAGAAAGCACATCTTCTCAAGAAACCTCTTCTCCTCAGATTATAAGCACCACTGCAATGGCTCCTATGTAGACTACTAAAAAAAAAGGCTAAAAGGGGTTTAGTTATCTCTGATGTATAATTTCTTTTATGAAAGTGGAATTTGAACTTAGACTTTTGTCTAGGCTAAACTTTGATTTACATTTTCATGCTCTCGTTAACTTGGATCCATTTTCGTCCAGGCCAAACTTGGATGTACCTTTTTGTGCTTTCATAAATTCAATGTAGATGTTTCTTGGCATGTTTCTTAAGGTAGCATTTTTCTATTTTGTTTTGAGAAGGCTGTTCTTGCAGTCCTCAAAGTCATGGAATGAGAATGAACAAAGGTACTGCACTCAACGATAGCAAGACATATTTTTATTTCGTTTGGGCTGTTTGTATGATGATTGTGTAACCATTCTATATATAAAAGCTAGAGATGGCTGATAGAAGTTATTCTGTACATACAACTATGCTGACAGTGTTGGAGCTACAGTGCCATGTCAGGGTGAGCCACAAAGGAAAAAATATGAGCCGAATGAAACGTAGAGATGCTACAGTATAAGCTACAGTGCTAAAATCATCATGTTTTTCAAAATCCCAGGGTGGGCTGAGGCCCACCCATCTACCCACCTGTCTCTGCCTGTGCATGCTGATCGTAGGTATTCTGTACATACAACTATGCTGATTGTGCAACCGTGCTTTTTTGTAGATGAAAGGTTCCATTGGATCATTTTGTACATAGAACCACACTGAGGTGCAATTTCACAGCAAATTCTTCTCATACAATCACACAGGTGCTATTTCACAGCAAATATGAGAATCTCTAAACCTCTGATCATGCAACCAATCTATACATCCAGTCAAATGAGGTGTAATTTTGCAAAAAAAAATGAAACTTGAAATCTCTGTTTGAACTCTTCCTATGAATCAATGAGCATAATATTGTAAATTTCATCAACAAATTGCATATAAGTTGATAAAATTCATGAAATATTCTTGCTGTCGCCGGTGTCTTTCTCTCCCTAGAGTGGACAGGGAAGAAGAGGGGAGCGTTGCTGCTAATCGGGGGGGGGGGGGGCACGCCTATCCTTCAGTCACCAATGAGCCACCACTGGTGGAGGGAGGCATAGTGAGCCCATTCCAAAAAGGTGTCGCCATCGGGGAGGGAGGGAGCCGCCGCCGGTGGAACTGATGGGGGAGGGAGTGGGCCCCCGCCGGTGGAACTGATGGGGGAGGGAGTGGGCCGCCGCCGGTGGAGCTCAAGGGGTCGTCCCCGGTG
>BCLG01000816.1:6317-17695 GCA_001602295.1 Zoysia matrella
TTCATCGATTCTATGTTGACCTGTATTTATACTCTTTTACATGCATCAGGCGTATATGATGGAATTAGAAGCTGAGGTAGCAAAACTTAAAGAGATAAATGAAGAGTTGCAGAAGAAGCAGGTATACTCATGTGCTACTTGCATTTTTGTTTGAATCTACCTTCATGTTACCTTGAAGCATTTCTTCTGGAATTGTTGAAATCAAGTAGTTAAGTTGCTATCCTTTTAAGTTTGAAGCGCTTGGGGTTCCATGACACCTTTTGTATTGTGGCATGATATCATTATTGTTTTTCTCTATGAAATGTTTTATTATGGTTTATCGTAACTTGCAGAGTGTTTCAATTGGGCTTTCAAAAAGTCAAGTTCTCTGGTTTTTATATGTATGATGATCAGCACCTGTAGATTTGGTTTCTATAATTAGGCTCTATAAAGCATTTGACTAAGTGAAGACAAATTCCACCAGACAAAAGAACCATCTTATCTTTTCACTACAGTATGTTCACAGAGAGAAGTCCTCCTTTATACTTTTCCCTTAAAATTAGGTTCTCAACTATTGACTAGCCAAACTGCAATTTTAAATCTTTGTGTGCTTGCTTGATATGAAATTTTGTGCTGATCCATGCATGCATGTAGGTAATTGTTTATTTACCATGCTTCCCATTAAATTGGAATTTTTAACTTTGTACCGCCTTGTGTCGCAATTTATTTTGTTTACAGTCGCCCCATTCTTCGCTCTTGTAACTTAACTAAATATTGCCTCCAAATTTCAGGTCGAAATGCTGGAGAAGCAAAAGAATGAGGTAATTGCTTCCCTTTCTCAAGAAACTAGTATTTTGCTGTAAATATTAATCTTACAGTCTCATTAGCTTGTTAAAAAATATGGTTGTTATAGAAAAAACATCCCATATTCTATTTTACAGCAAATCCAGTTGATGTTAAGGAAATATTTTTCTGTAAATGCATTCTAGAATCTTTCGCGTCAACCCTATCAACATCATGAATATAATACAGCTCTATGATTGTATCAGTTGTCATCATTTGTTTACTTGCTCTGGATTGCCTGCTACGAAACTTCAAGAAGTATTATAATAAATACTATTTTTCTAAACTTGTGGTTTTGATAACTTGTTTGCGGGAGAAATCTTATACGCCAGCCTGATTGACAGCTACTGGTATCCAAGAGTTCTACTTTGAAAAATGCTATTATTCGACCAAAGCAGTACCATCATATAAAGTAAAGGTCTAGGAAAACGAAGAAACGATAAGGCCATAACCGATGTTGCTGTCATTAATTGTATTTTCCTACAACTGGTATTTCAGTATTCTTTGAATTCATTGGCCAGGTTCCACCATTGTTGTTGGTCATGTAATCTATCCTTATCTGACTAATTTGCCTATTAATACTAATTCCGAGCTGTCAGGCAGTGATTGGGTACCCTTGAGTTCTAAACAAAGCATTTGCAAGCCATTTGGATCGGACTGAATGTTAGGGAACACCCTAGTATTATCATAAGTCGTGATTCAAACTTCCAAATAGAAAGCATGATTTTCTTTTGTTGGGACAGTCTTTCAAAGAGTTTTGTCCTGGTTTCAAGTTTTCATGAAGTGGTGTTGCTCTGGTTTCATTAGTCATGACCATTGTCATATGACGTTGTAACTTCCAGGGTTTCTTCTTAGTTAGCTTTCGTCTGATCGTCATATTTATTCCAAATGTAATGTTTATTCTAACTCCAGGTCCTGGAGAGAATGACACGGCAAGTTGGACCAACGGCAAAGAGAATTTGCTTGCGGAGGACACTTACAGGTCCTTGGTAAGCTGGATGACTAGCAAGCAGTACTTTCATCAGCAATGTTTATAATAGTTGAATACATATCGCCAAAGGTGCCTCGTAGACAGCAGTTACCTGATGCTTCAGTCTCGAAGCCAGATAGGTTTGCCCATGATTTCATAGATTTTTGCTCGTTACACAATGTTCGAGTCAGTAGAGCTTCTATATGTAGTCTGTTCAATCTGGTCAGTTTATTGACCCCGAGTGTGTGCTTAGTTTCCGTAGCCTCTTTCTGTGCTGATTTGGTGCGATCCTCATTCGTCCATGTAGATGTTACACATTTGATGAGTTTGTTGTATTCATAGACCATTTCATTATTCTGTAAAGTAAAAGTTGCTTATGGTGTAAGAATTTCTGCAGATGTCCATTGTGCCCAACTTCTAGGACAAGAATGTTGAAGCAACTATGGTGTTATTTACTGAAGATGTACTGAATCGAGATGTAACTGTGGCAGTAACTACTTTCACACTTTCAGCTGAAGACTAGAAATAGAGCGCGGCATTACCGCGCTATACTTGTATGTTTGATATATAGTAAGACCAGCCTAATCGAATTGTAGGTTTGTAGTTAATGAATGACAATATCATGTTTAGCCATGAGGAATGTATTTATGGTGAGCTTATTGAAGAAACAGTGCAGCTGTGTCTATACCACATAATGTGCATTTCTATCTGTCTTTAAGCTGGCTGCAAATTTTAGGTTAATTCAGATCCATTCAGCATTTTATAGCTGGCCAACTAGGTCGGGCTAAATGGGCCAGCTCGAGGCCCGATACTTTTGGCCCGGCCTGAGCACGACCCGGCACAGCGGCCAGATGGGCCGAGCCGTGCCTGGGCCTGGCCGCAAGCCCGCCGGGCTTGTTTAGCTCGGCTCGGCACATCACGGCTCGTCTAGTCCGTTTATTATTTTATTAAAATTTAACATTAAAATATATGTAATTTAACCTATTTATGTTTAACATTTATATTTTTCTATATTATATAATTAATTTTTCAGTAATATCTCAAAAAAAATAAAATTTTTTTTTTTAGGTGATTCGGGCTGGCTAGGCCCGATCCATGTAAAATCACTCGCCCCGATGAACTAAGCGGGCTGTGCTGGGCCTTCTCAGAGTCGGCCCAAGCATCGGCGGGCCCGTGCCGACCCGGCCCGTTGGCAGGTATATTTAGAATGCAAGATTAAAAATAGGTATTTTGATGGAATATAAGTGAAAAATAAAGGATTGAAAATCTAGAAAACTTTTGCTACAAATCCTAGAAATTTTGTAGTAAAAGGGATCACATGTTTCTTTATAATAGCATGTTAATGCTCCTTGGATTTGTTGCAAACAGTACCTTACTCATAATAGACAACTAAATTAAAATGTTCTGAATTTAAGCAGTTAATACTGGCATGGTAAGTGAAAAATGTATGTAAAAATGAGCGGCCACGAATTTAGAGACGGAGGTAGTACTATTTATTTGGCATACTACCTTTCCGCATCTAGCATTTTCAGTATACTCTATCATAAAGATCTTCTTTTGTGCATCCATTGCAATAGATGAGAAGTTTTCTAAGCGCATTCCAGTTCTCATGAACTATGTGGCTACAATCTGAATGCAAATCTAGCATCATCTTTGTTTTTCGTACATGACAGAACTTCACACCATTTGCACATATGAGAGAATTGTTGAGGGTTTCAGTTCTGTTCGGCTGCGCTACTAATAGCTGCGCTGCGCTGCACGTTTTGCTGTAGCAAATAGATTTTACTTTAGCTCGTGTTTGCTACAATATTCAGCGCAGCGGCAGCCCGCGAAAAGTATCTGATCCGAAAAGGCCAAAGATTGCCCTTGCGGTGCTGCTTCACCACTAAAACCATCTCCGGGAATAAAATTTTCTCAAAAACAATGTTCACCTTCTAGTACTGCATCAGTGTCTTTAATCTTGTAGCAAATCATTATGTTATATCAGTTCTATGTAGAGCTTCAGTTGAAATCAAAGCTATTTTCCCGTTTCTCATATATGAGCAAAAATCTTTACCATTCCTTTTCAATCGGACGAATGAAATGTTTTTGGGTGACGTGGTGCAGTAGCGTTTGAGAGAACCGACGTGGTTTAATATACTCCTTCCATCTCAAAATAAGTATTATTTTAGATTTTTTAAATTTCTCCTTTTAACCATTCATCTTATTCAAAAAAGTTTTTTAAAAATTATTTATTTTATTGTGAACCGATTCACTATTAGAATTACTTTAAACTTGACTTATTTATTTTTATATTTTTGTAAATTTTTTGAATAAGACAAATGGTCAATTAGCACGTCCTGTGGCTACATCAGTTGCGAACTCCTAAAAAACTGGAGCTAATATGACAAACGCTATTAATAGTACATAGATGAGAATAATGTATTTCTTACATAATAATCAAATGGTATGCAACACATGATGTTGTAACATTGACACATCGTATTATGACATTGATGATGAACTAGATATATTCTTATGTATAGTACTAGCTTCAATGTCTTTGTTATATCCAAAATGATAACAATGGCAAAGTCGACGCAATCTACATAAGTAGACACATGGATGTTTTCACTTTTTCTAGTGAGAAATCGAGTACTTTTTTACACAGTTATTGCTTCTGTGACTTCAAGACCAAGTCTTGCTACAATTCATTGCTAGAAGATGCTGCAAAAATAGCACACATGAAACTTGGCAAAGATGCAAACATGCCGTGTATATCGAAATCAATAGATTTGATAACATTCAAATAGGAATCAATAGTAAAAACAATTTCTTTTATTTCTTCATACTAAAACATTTGATGATTTGCTATGGAAGTACAAAATATTAAGATTAAGAGCTATCTTTCAGAGTATTCATATTTAGCTATGTTCTTAAAGACAGATCAATGTATGTTCTCCAAGAAATCTACCTACGGAATCTTTACCTTTTCTTGAGTGTACCAGTAAAACATCATTAATCTATCTATTATTGTGAGAAATCATTACTGTGGTCATCTGTTTAGCCATCATATACTACTGTTTTGCACTTATGATAATTGTTAATTTGATAATAATATCTTATTATTTAACGCGACATGTCATATCCTATTTTCTAATTCAAAGATACTTAAAGAACAATCTAAAAGTGAACCCACCAAAGTAATTTTAGCCTAAATCATAAGTGTGTTATTTCTCAATCATGTATTTCTACTTACCAAATACATCAACAAGCATGAATCAATTCACACTTTCTAGTTCAGGTAGGAGTAATAAACTGACACAAGCCGGAATCAAACCAATAATAATGTGACAAATCTGTATGTGAGTTGCCTTATTTCCAGCCTATTTATTTATATTCTATGAAATCATATGTAAGCATCAAGAATCAATCATGATTAGAAGATCTTGTTTTGATTTATCAACGACTACGTTTTCCCTTGTTTTTTTTATTAAATGCACAGCATCTTAATTCTCCTTTCTACGCCAGGGTGAGCTTTGATTCAAAACTGATAGCCAAGGCAGTGATTGATAGAATCAGATTGTTGTATAGTGATATTTTGACTGTCTTGAGAATTTTGTATAGTCCTCTTAGTCATTTCACCGAGTACCGATAGAGCAGAAGCTATCGAAAGGTCAGTAGAGGAGAGGACGGAACAGAAATGTGGCTGGTTGTTCATTGGCATTGTCCACAGCGTGCTTTGTGCATCACAAATCATTGATACTCCATGCCCATCGATAGGGACAGGACCCTTTGCTCCCGGAAGGTTTTCATAGACAAGCAATTTCACAAAGGCAGGTAGCAGTCGCAGAGAACTCCAAAAAATGGAAATAGTGGTCGCAAAGAGAATTACGTCTGGAAATAGCAGCAGCTGGACGTACTTGTTGCCTCTGATCTTGAACCAGCTCACGGTGCACTGCTTGTGGCCAATGGCCACGCGCGAGTTTGTCCTTGCAGGAGCAGTCGAAAACAAATAACGATGCCGGCGCCAGACTCGGCGGTGGTGTACACGCGGCAGTTGCCCTTGGCCTTCAAGCTCATTGATGCGTTGTGCCTCGTTCGCGCCAGTGGCACCGGCCTGTCGCGCGGGTCCGAGGTGTGCGATGTCGCTGACCACGCTCTGGCTGCCGCGGCCCGAGGGCGCTTGTTGTGCAGCCGATTCATCTTCTGGACGATGCAGAATGGGATCGATGAGAGCGAGATTAGTGGGGTGGAAGGAACTCAGAATATGAATTGGATTTTCTGGAAGGTATTATAATACATTTTATTTGATGATTATAGAAGAGTAGATAGAGTGAATCTAATGGTATAAGTTTTTTTGCGGAATAATCTAATGGTAAGAAATAATTTGAGTGACGTGGCGTGCTATTTTACTTAGAAAAATGCACTACGTTTAATATATTAGAAATGTGTGGGTCTGGTACTCCGATACATTTTTCTTACCATGTTATGGCCGGGAAAACGAAGCAGCAGTTAGAAGAATATTGTGGACTGGAGAAGCTCCTTCAACTAGCTTAAGGTTACCATTGTGTGAAGAATTTGGATCCATAAAAGGTTATTTTTCCGATCTATTTCAGTGATGGACACCAGTCGTTTCAGTCAGCTGTGCCTGATCGAAACGGCATCAGTGAGTCACACAGCGCCTTGATGAGACGATGGCGCAAACCTACTCGCGGTTTCTTTGAACTCCCCAGTTCGCTTGGCCGGGAGATGTGGTGGCTTGGCTAGCCACCAGTGTGGCACGGAGGCTTTGCTCGTTTGCTCACGTGGGTTGTGGCCGTGTAGACATGTGCAGTGTCGGAGCCGCCGGTTGAGTTCACAGCGGCGGAGGCGTCTCTCATCTCACGGAATCAGCTTCTGCTTCGTCTCCCGTCATGATTAAAGACGAGCAACTGGACTACTGGAGTCGCGCAAGATTTGCCCAACTTGATCTCACAAATTGGTTGCCTTCCGCTATGGCAAAATGACAAGAACTGAAGCCATCGTACTCCTTGAGTGCAGAGTACAAACAAGCCTGATCGTCGCACTGTCTCTCCCAACTTGGTGACATCCATCTTTCGAAAAAGAATGGTGATGCCTGGATCCCATCGGAGGCACCTCTTCGCAGAACTTCCGTCCGAGCAGGGAAAGGATTGAGAACAGCAGAAGCACCTTCTCGGTTCAGAAGACAGTTGCATTCTCGCTCGCATTAACAGGAAGTGACCAGCGTGCGGCGAGGAATCACGAGCTGCACGGTGCACGACACTGAATGAGTCCCTCCGGTGCGATTCAAAAAGCAGCGATAGTTAACGGCCTCCATAGTAGTCCTGCCAGTTGTACCTGAAGATGAGTTACTCGTACTACTGACTGATTACCGTGCGCTCGACTGTGCCCGGCAAGCGAACGCGATGTGGTCAGCTAAAGACAGCTCGCCGTGCCTAAACGACAGAAAGGGGCAGCCAGACACCATTCGTCCGAGAAAAGCGACGTTCAAGGGCCCCGTTATCCGAGAAAAGCTGCATCTCACACTGTAAAATAGGCTCTCTCCTTTGCAAAATACACGTCGCCGCTGTTGGGCCGTCACACGGGAGCATTGGACGGCCGGCGGGACCACCGCATGACGGGGCCGTGAAAAAATCCGCTGTCACCATTCGTCCGCCATCTCGCCCGCACGGACCACACCCTGTCGTCTCACCCGTAGGAAAGAATTCCCTCGAACGCACAGCACAGGGATGCCACAACAGCTCCAAGGATTCTCACCCAATCCCAGCAAAAAGGTGAGTAGCAGATCCGTTTCCCTCGGGAAAATGATAACGAATCCAACTCGTCAAATCAGCTGTTTCTTGAGGCTTCTGCGTCACGGTATATTTTCCCCAGGTATCAGTACATAACCGTATTAACAGTACTGCGTGAAACGCTGAATGGCACCCAAACAAACTGAAAACCGTCAGTTAGATCAACCAGGAATCTAGTAGGAATCTGGTAAAAATCAAAGCGCTATTCACGGGCATCACCAAACAGTAAACAAAATGGAAAAGTGAATTAATCTACTTTCAGCACTTTCAGCACATGGCCATGTACATAGTATGTAGTAAGCTATGGATTAGATTAGAGGAAAGGAGGTAAATTAACCAAAGTTATTAAGCATATTCGTCTTGATGAACGACGGTGAAAGAAACTCGATTAGCAGGCGGTGCAAGATTCCTTTTTTCTCCACCGAACCCATGGAGAAATTCATTTCTTCGTGATGCGGCCGGAGATTGGTTTCTTTTCTTCCTCTAGATTTTTTTCTCTCGTTCCAGTACAAGCTATCGACCGCCATGGCGTGGCCGCAACCGAGCTCAGCGGCGGTTGATCATGGAGAGGGCTACCACCTGGGCCCACTGCTTCAGCTTCATCTTCACCGTCTCCGGCGCGTCGCCTGCACGGACCGAGCGATCGTGTCAAACAAATAGAACTACTAAAAGCAAGTGAACGAATAAAGATTGATGTTCCATTGACCATCTAATACAGGAACAGAGGTTGCGAGTCCATGGGATGGGAGACTGGAGCTTACCAGGCGAGACTATGGACATGGGGCTGCCGAGCGGCGATTCCTCGGTGGACGCCTCGGACGCGGCGCCGCACGAGCACGCGCCACCTTCCGCTCCGCCGCCTCCGCCGTGCACGGCGAAGTAGAGGTCCAGCGCGGGGAACGTCTCGACGAGCCGGCTCCTGCCGGCGCCGCACACGGCGCAGCCGGGGGACGGCTCGAAGCCGAAGCCCAGATCGATGCACCCGCGGAGCTCGTCGAGGTCGTCGTCCGTGACGCTGCGGACGCGCCGCAGCCCCGAGCCGCCTGACGCGATCCCGCGCCGCCGCCGCTCCCACGCCTCGTCGCGCTCGATGTCGGGCGACCACGAGTTCTGCTTCTGCAGCGCCATCCGCGGCGCCGCCAAGCCCTTCGTCCTCCCACCGCCGCCGCCGCTGATAAGCGGGCGCCCCGCCTTGTCCATGGCGTGAGCGTGACGCTTGCCCCTTCCCTCCGCCGCCCCCTCGCGAAGCGACGGGGGGATTGGAGAAGGGATCTTTGGAGAGAGAGAAGCCGGGGGGAGGCGGCCGCGCCGGATTTTATCCAGCGAATGCGGGCACAGTTAGCCGCGTGACGTCTGCCGACGTAACGACGCGTATAAATAGCCCTCCCGGTTTGACAGATAATCGAACGGTGGGTTTTGAAAATTGGAAGGGTAATTATTGGCCATTGATCTCGGGTCACGGAGAAGAGTCCGGACTCCGGAGGGAGAAAACGGCGAGCAGAAATTTTGCTTTGGAGTAACTAATTTTGTTGTAAATGTCAATTTTGAATCTCTGCTGTTTGAATCTTTACGTGGTTGTGACGATTTTTTTTTTCTGTTTGTCAAAAGAAAATCTCGTGTCATTGAACTTTGATAGTGCCTATTTAACAAACTTCTGGTGACGTCCTAGTATTTAGTCCTGGTAACGCCTTCTTTTCTTATTGAATTCGATGACTTTGCTAAATTTTAAAAAAAATCGATGACTTGAAGAACGTTGAGACTATAACATCTTCCTCAACCTCCTCTCTACGTAGTACATGTATTCAATGTCAGCAAATATCAAGTGCAACGAATCTATATTTCCTCACGCGGTAACAAATTCAAATAAATTGTCCATAGTCAAAATTTTTAGCCGACGCGAACCGAAGCATAGGTAGATCTTGCTCCATTGGCAGGTGAAGATACGCTTCTCGTTATTTTCCTGGCGCGAGAATTCGTTAAAAGTCTCGGTGAACTACCATCTGTTCTAAACACTAAAAAGAAAGTCAGATTGGGTTTCCGTTTGAAACAAGGGTTCTTTCTAGTTTTAGATATTTTCTGTAAAATTAAATTGATTCATATAAAATTTTCTATAACATTGTGAAATTTTTATACTCTTTTTAAACCGACCTAACATTCGACTACATATTGGTCACCTCCTGGACTTAACTATCTTGTGACAGGACAGGATCTGATTCACTTGTTAATAACTTGTGCTCGCATCAATACAGATGATGACTCGAGTGCCCGCGCCTTGTCGTCTGCTTATCTGTACCCGCGACGGAACTTCCTGGAAGAAGGGAGTAGGAGCAGTGACCCGATCACCCACGAAATCAGCTTTGTCGTTGCTCCGTAGACTTGACCAAATCTCTGGACTGGACAGACGTTACCGCAGGGTACAGGAACTTAAATAAACAACCTGATCAACACCGACCGTGTCAAGCACCACCAGAGTCCCCATCGGCCATCGCCTGCTTGTTTGTACATGGCATAGTACAGAGCAACGATGGTGATTTAACAAGCAGTACTCCCTCGCCCACACGGTGATAATATAAAGAATTAAAGTCGGTACTGGTACTTAGTACTCGTACTAATTAAGTGGAGAAGCATGACTTAAGCAGCACGCTGATCTACTCCTGCCTATCTGATGCCGTGCTTTCTGTATGGACGGCCGGGCCCTTGTGCACTCGTTCCGACGCGGAGGTCATCAGGTCAGAAAAGAAATTCGCGGCGGTGACGGCGGCGGCGGCCGGCCGGACCCGCGCTTTGCGCGATGCTGATGCGAAAAGCCGTGCGCACGAATGCATGCATGCCTTGGAGCAAAAGGGCTCCCAACCCGGGATTTGTTTGCGCTCGATCTGAGGTCACGTCGTTGGGTGCGCGCTCGAGGGACGGACGGACGGAATCAGTCGGCCGGCCGCAGTGGGGTGACTTTGGAGCTGGACGAGGACGCGGAGGTTGGAGTTGCACGGTGCATCACCGCCTCTGCAAACTCTTTTTTCCCCGGGCTTCTTCGCCTGTACGAACGGTGAGCCCAGGGACCAGTCCACCACGTAACCTTATCGCCGGACGTTACGGCCGGGGTTGCTGCCCGCGATTGCGCGGTCCCCTCCGGCGGGCGCCCGAAACCTGGAGAGTGGCGACGGCGCACGCTGACAACCGCGCGCTGGGAGCGGGTTCTCGACGTAGCAGTGGATGGGTAGCTGGCTCGTCCCGGCCGGCTGTACCTCCATAGTACTCGGCTGTTACTGCGATAATGCGATGGATTAGATCGGTGCGCGATGGATTTTACTAGTACTCTACTAGGAGTATATGGAAAAAAGATGGTTATGCAGGATGATCAGCGAGATTCCTCTGTGATGCCCTTCGAGGTTACCTCAAACTGTTTAGACGACTGCCTCCAGGCTCCAGACCTTCGTACAGTATCGCCGAAGGTTGAATGCTCATGATTACACATCCCGTGACTTCGTTTTTTGAGACTCATCCGTGACTTCGTGTCTCCGTGATAGATCTCTGTTGGCAGAGTTTCGGGCCTTATATACATGGGCTCAAGCTGTTTTGCCAGGCCGCCAAAGCTCAGAGCCTAGACTTCATGGTGCCCGGCGTATAGCTTGGGCCGTTAAGAGAACGTTTCCTAGAAGATGACTTTGGGCCGAAATATCACCGCCCCGGCTGGCACGACGACAAGGCCTGGCTCCAGCTGCCCACTCCCGTCCTGGGCATAGGCCACCGACCACGGAGCCTATCCATCCACATCCACTCCGCCATGCAGC